>SJXQ01002711.1:0-12742 GCA_006408695.1 Aepyceros melampus
CCTGATGGCACGATCCCTGGAGATCATCTCGACTCTCCTGAGGAGAGCACCTCCTTCTGGTATGCAAAGGGAGCGCCGCTAATCCCTTCCGGACGAAGCATGGAAACTAACTCTCACCTCCCGCTGAGGAGGGGACCAAGGGGCTCCTCTTGAGTGATGGCGGACCTCGGGGTTCCTGTTCAGTGGAGTCGCGTGTGTCAGGGAACTTCTTGATTCGCAGCAAGGGAGTGAAGGACCCTTTCGAGGTCCAAGAGGGAAGGTGTCATTTCCCTCAACATGCAGCAGCAGAAAAGGGCCTCAACGTGCATAGAAGGGAAAACCTCCTGGTGTTTCTCGAGTTGCAGCAAGTCCTTCTCGAGTTACGACGGGGACAACAGGGACCTTCTCGTGTGGCCTCAGGAGAGGCCAGTCTCCGTGCGAATGGTGAAAGACCTTTCAGGATTCCTCTCCAGTCGATGGCGGCTCCTAGTTCTATGTCTGGAGCTGTGGTCGCACCCTGAGCTTTGCTCGGAAGTGCTGACATGGGACTTGGGTCCCTCTGGAGTGTNATCTCATTACTTTGCCAAAAAAGGTCCATCTAGTCAATGCTGTAGTTTTTCCAGTAGTCATGTGTGGATGTGAGAGTTGGACTATAAAGAAAACTGAGTGCCGAAGAATTGATGCTTTTGAACTGTGGTGTTGGAGAAAACTCTTGTGGGTCCCTTGGACTGCAAGGAGATCCTACCAGACTATTCTAAAGGAAATAGTCCTGAATAGTCATTGGAAGGACTGATGTTGAAGCTGCAACTCCAATACTTTGGCCACCTGATGTGAAGAGCTGATTATTTGAAAATACCCTGAGCTGGGAAAGATTGAAGGTGGGAGGAGAAGAAGGGGACAACAGAGGATGAGATGGTTACATGGTAGCCTTAAAGCACAGCAATTATCAACAAAATATTTTCTCATATAAGAAAGCTCTTCAAGGTACAGATCTTCTGCAGCATTACTATGTATTCACTTAATCTGAAACTGAGTGCCATTTGAAGATGGAGATTTCTTTCTAAATTATTCATGGGAACACTAAAGTGATCTGTTTTCATTTCTCCTTTCTCTTGCTTTCCCCCTGTTTAGCTCTCCTGTTACAATCAGTCTGAATGCCAAAGATAAACTCCTGTTGCTCTTTTTGGTTACCTTTTTCTTCACTTAGACTAGTGCCTAAATATTTCTTTTCCAGTCTTTGAATTACTTCCCTTTTTATGTTGTCTGCCATTTCTCAAAAGGATAGAGTTGGAAAACCTTCATAATTCTAGGTTTTAGGCTTGGAAGATGTTAGTTAGCTAACAGATTATTTAGTTGATTGAAGTAGAAAAGAAAGCTATAGGACATTTTAGGAATGTGTTAGCGCTTCAAAATTCGAATAAAGTGCTAGTCATTCATCATGTTCTAACCATCCTATTCAGAACAACACTATTAGCCTTGCTCTTTTCAATAAACTAAGTGGAATATTAAAGAGAACGTTCAGTTCAGTTCAGTTCACTCAGTCGTGTCCAACTCTTTGTGACCCCATGATGGCCAGGCCTCCCTGTCTATCACCAACTCCCGGAGTTCACTCAGATTCACGTCCATCGAGTCAGTGATGCCACCCAGCCATCGGATTCCATCATCCCCTTCTCTTCCTGCCCCTAATCCCTCTCAGCATCAGAGTCTTTTCCAATGAGTCAACTCTTTGCATTAGGTGGCCAAAGTACTGGAGTTTCACCTTTAGCATGATTCCTTCCAAAGAACACCCAGGGCTGATCTCCTTCAGAATGGACTGGTTGGATCTCCTTGCAGTCCAAGGGACTCTCAAGAGTCTTATTCTAATAAATACAGTATTGTAAAGCAAACAAACTAAAAAATAAAAATTAATTAAAAAAAAAAAAAGAGTCTTCTTCAACACCACAGTTCAAAAGCATCAATTCTTTGGCGCTCAGCCTTCTTCACAGTCCAACTCTCACATCCATACATGACCACTGGAAAAACCATAGCCTTGACTAGATGGACCTTTGTTGGCAAAGTAATGTCTCTGCTTTTGAATATGTGATCTAGATTGGTCATAACTTTTCTTCTAAGGAGTAAGCATCTTTTGATTTCACGGCTGCAGTCACCATCTGAAGTGATTTTGGAGCCCCCTAAAATAAAGGCTGACACTGTTTCCACTGTTTCCCCATCTATTTCCCATGAAGTGATGGGACCAGATGCCATGATCTTCATTTTCTGAATGTTGAGCTTAAAGCCAACTTTTTCACTCTCCTCTTTCACTTTCATCAAGAGGCTCTTTAGTTCCTCTTCACTTTCTGCCTTAAGGGTAGTGTCATCTGCATATCTGAGGTTATTGATATTTCTCCCAACAGTCTTGATTCCAGCTTGTGCTTCTTCAGCCCAGCATTTCACATGATGTACTCTGCATATAAGTTAAATAAGCAAGGTGACAATATACAGCCTTGAAATACTCCTTTTCCTATTTGGAACCAGTCTGTTGTTCCATGTCGAGTTCTAATTGTTGCTTCCTGACCTGCATATAGGTTTCTCAAGAGGCATGTCAGGTGCTCTGGTATTCCCATCTCTTTCAGAATCTTTCACAGTTTATTGTGATCCACACAGTCAAAGGCTTTGGCATAGTCAATAAAGCAGAAATAGATGTTTTTCTGGAACTCTCTTGCTTTTTCCATGATCCAGCAGATGTTGCTAATTTGATCTCTGGTTCCTCTGCCGTTTCTAAAGCCAGCTTGAGCATCTGGAAGTTCACAGTCCATGTATTGCTGAAGCCTGGCTTGGAGAATTTTGAGCATTACTTTACTATCATTTGAGATGAGTGCAATTGTGTGGTAGTTTGAACATTCCTTGGCATTGCCTTTAGGTTTTATAATTTACCTTATCTTTTTCTTGAGAATGTTTGATCTTTGGAAGTAGCTTACTTTGTCAAACAAATATCTTTTATTACTGTAGAGGAAACATCCTTTATGTTAAAAAAAGAGTGAAAGCAGTTAGTTTTATGAATAAGAAAAAACAGAAGACTGTTTCCATCAATGTGAGATATTTGAAAGGAAATATAATGTTAAGAAAAACAAGGCATTCATGGAAATAATTCTTATGTAACTAAGCAGATTCCATAATTGATTGTGATAACTCTGTAAGTTATCCTAATCATCTGATCACTAAATGAGATAGAGTATCACATTGGAATAAAAGGGCAATAATAGAGCCACAAAACCAAGCTCAATAAGTTAATAATGCTTGAATATGTTGGAGCCCATTGTCTTCCTTAATAAAATCAAACTGAGAATGCCCGAGGCAGACAAAGGAGACAGAATCATTGTATGCGAAATATTTTTGAGTCTGTCCTTCCCAAACATGGTTTACTTCCTCTGAGGGTGTGGCTTCCATTTCTTAATATCTTTGTGACTGTAAATAAATTGTTTAACTTTTCTCTACCCCGAATTTCTCATCTATTAATGGGCTTATTAATAGCACTATCATTTAGTAGTGTTGATAAAATTAAAAGGCATGGAACCTAGAAGAATGCTTAGACTATTTAATTCTGTTTTTATTAATACTTTTACTACTACATATGTCTTAGTGGGGTTCTGTTTCCCTTAAATGCTCCTCTCTAAGTACTCACTTGGGTATTTTTCCCTAACAATCTAAAACTGATAGTTACTAGAGTAGATCTTTTAATCAAAACTTTATTAAATACTCAGAGCTAACAGAAAACACTAAGCTATACTTAAATTATCTTGCTTATAAAATATAGGTCTCTCATCTTCATCTTGGACTATCCTTGAAGATTTTTCGATATGTAGCTACTGGTCATGGAAACATGGTAAAAGCCTTCATAAATTCATTTATAAATAATCTCTGGGACAGCTTAATTTCTCAAAATCCAAGGTAAAGACATGATTTACAGAGACAGCTGAGAAATTCCTTTTCAATCTGTTCAGTGTATTGAAGCCCTCATTTTAAGTTTCTGTTTGCTCTTTCAAGACATCCCTCTTCCATAGATGGAATGGAAAATGTTTGCTCTCCTCTTCAAGGGAGAGCCCACCGTTATGTATTTCAGGCCCTTATCCTGTGACTGCAGACAGTCATTGTGGTTAGAATGAAACATGGCACGTGTGCAATGGAAGATACCATTGCTGACCTCTTTTCACAGGACAACCAAGAGGAACAGGGTTTGTACAGAGCAAGTACCCACAATGGGAAACTATTGAAGAGAAACTAAAACCTCTTTGGATTAAGAATGAGGTTTATCCTAAAACTGAAAAGCTCTTTGGCAAAAAAAAAATGCATTACTTTAACTTCAGTCATGGATGTAGCAAGTTTAATGTGAGTTGGTGTATTAGAAAAGCCAGGTAGTAACTCAAATGGAATGTTATATGGGATAGGAAAAGCCGCTGAATAGATTATGGGCTGTTCCACTAGCTCCTTAAGTAGGGTAGTAGTAAAATACTTTTGCTAAATAGAGGATTGCATGATTTGGGTATTGTAGACTTCAGGCAGATGGTCAATGAGGAAGGTTTAGACAGAGTAGCTAAGAACAGAGAAAAGGCAATGCAAATCTCTAATTTATAGTCATAAATTATACAAGTGACTAAAACTGTAAACAGACAAATAGCAAAATCTGATAAAGCCAGGCAGAGATTTAGAAATGAAACCTTTTGAACATTCCTGCCTAAAATTCTTAGACAGTTCAAAAGGTGGCCATGCACGTGGAATTAAAACATACTAGCGTTTCAGGAGGAGAGATATGTTAGGACAACATTCACATAAAAAAAAAGACAAGATCTCAAGTATGGTTAATTTTTTTCTTTTTTTTATCATATATATTCAGAAAAGGGGGGAAAAAGATAAAGAGGGAGCATGAAAGAGGAAACTGTCTATGTATCTAGAAGTATTTATAGATAACCCTTGGAGAGCACAGTGGTAAAGTGGCAGGGTTAGAAGGTGCAGTAGTCCTTTTACTACGATGACATTCAGGGGAAATTGCAGGCACTGCCACCTGGGTAGCAGTTAAGTATTTGTAGTGAACCTAAGCATTTACCACTGAAAATGAGTAATAGGCCTGGGTTTAAAAGATAACTCTGCTATCTATGTAATATATAAAAAGAAGTAATGAAATTAAATCCTAGTCCATCTTATCCAGATTGTGCTGGCCTTAGCAATTTGCCTGGCTTTGGACAACGACCTAGAATTTAAATGCTATGCCCATAGAGGATTAGAGTTAAAACACATCTGAGGAGTCTCTAGGCTGAAAGTTTCATCCTTAAAAGGATAGAATTATATAGACACACAGTGTCTACAATTGTTGTACTGTTGGTATTTTAAAATGCTTTTTCAGTCATTAAAACAAAACCTTCAAGATTTTTTTTTTTTTAATAAAGTAAAAGCTAGGTCATTAAGAACAATCTGTTCCTAGCAGAGCAGAGCAAGGACACCATGAAGACCCTTAATTCACCACAGTGAACATGGTGGCTGTACCTTCCACATCATGCCGTCTCAGACTGTGCACCCTCCATAGACCTGAGGCCCTGGTTAACAAAATAAAACAAGGTTTACCTACAAAATAATGTTAAACATATTATGTAAGTGGGTCAATTTTTTAATCATGCCGACTGCTACTTTGTAAAAGCAACTTATAGTAGAGGTCACATGTGATTTTAAACATGCTATTTGAACAATATTCTATAGATATATGGAATGATATAACTGAAAGCCATGTTTGAGGTCATTTATTTCAATATCTCATTTTACAGATACTTGATTTTATAGAAAAGTTTGTCTCAAGAGAAAATAGATATCATTGATAAGTAAGAACTTCAGTTCAGTTCAGTTCAGTCGCTCAGTTGTGTCCACCTCTTTGCAACCCCATGAATCGCAGCATGCCAGGCCTCCCTGTCCATCACCAACTCCTGGAGTTCACCCAGACCCATGCTGTCAAAGTCAAGTCACTCAGTTGTGTCCGACTCTTTGTGACCCCATGGACTGCAACCCACCAGGCTCCACAGTCCATGAGATTCTCCAAGCAAGAATACTGGAGTGGGTTGCCATTTCATTCTCCAGGGGATCTTCCCGACCCAGGGATCGAACCCGGGTCTCCCGCATTGGAGGCAGACGCTTTAACCTCTGAGCCACCAGGGAAGTCAATATGGACTATGATATCACATATGCAATATATATGGACACTTGCTGATGCTTAGTATTACTTTTTCTAGTGAGTACTCCAAAAATAGTTGGGTAGTGTCTTATAATGGCACCATCTGAACAAATAGAAGACAATCCATGTTAGAAAAAACTACAGATGCTTCATTTATTCCCTGGTCTAATGGTTAGGATTTGGTGCTTTTACTGTTGTGACCCGGGTTCAATCCCTGGGCAGAGAACTGAGATCCCACAGGACAAAACCCAAAAAACAGATTAAACCAGAAAGAAAAAGTAGAGGTGAAGGCTCCATCTGCTGGTGGCCATGTGCAATTTCAAGAAATTTGCATTCTTTGTACTACTGGAATCTCCAGTTTGGAAAATCCTGTGGGTTCAAAAGTGGGAAGGAAAATACTGGCTGTTACACATTAACTAGTATTAAAGTGATTAATGACTGAAGACAAAGTCACAAGTTGCTTAGAATACTTGCCCCTAGATAGTCCCTAGAAAAAGTCCAAGGTCAGATATCCTTGGGAAATGTGCACAAATGCCACTCTTAAATATTCACAATGAATATTAACATATTAAAACTCTTGACAAGTTAAGAGAACTATTTTACATAACTGGCATTTCCAGACTTTATTTGACCATGGGACCTCTCCTTCTTCCTTTCTCTTTTTAATTTGCTGTTGTTCAGCCACTCAGTTGTGTCCGACTTTTGGGACCCTATAGACTGCAGTACGCCAGGCTATTTTGACATTTTCAAAAAATACCAGTTTGAAGTAATTAGGAGTATTTTGTTTTTAAAAAAGACTTTTTCTGTGGGGGGATTTATGTCAGATTTTATAGTTTTACAGTCAATCTAAATACGTATGAATGATAATGATAAAAACAGTATTTTATAATTGTTTAGGTTTCATGCTCAATTCATAAATATTTGGGGAAACTCATTTTGTGCTAGGACTTACAGGGTGGTGTAACTGAAAGCAAACAGTTATAATCAGTTGCATGTTGGTAAATGTTTAACTAGTAGCCTTCAGGTTTACATATTGATCTAAAATGCCTTGGTCTAGGGATGTCTATAATTAAATAGAAAGCCAGTGAAGATTGTTTTTGGAGATTTTCCCTTTTTCCAATTCATTGTCTGACTCCTTTCTCAGGAGCTCAAGAAATTTTCCATTCTTTAAAATGGCCATACTCTTCAAAGCAATCTACAGATTTAATGCAATACCTATCAAATTGCCCATTACATTTTTCACAGAAGTAGAACAAATAATCCTAAAAATTTCATGAAACTTCAGAAGACCCAGAACTGCCAAAGCAATCCTGAGGAGAAAGAACGAAGTTGGAGGCATAACCCTCCCAGACTTCAGACATTACTACAAAGCTAGAGTAATCAAAACAGTGTTGTTTGTTGTTCAGTTGCTAAGTCATGACCAGCTCTTTGAGACCAGAATACGCAGTGGGTTCTCCAGGGAATCTTCCCAGACCAGGGATCAAACCTGTATCCTCTGCAATGGCTGCTGCCGCTAAGTCACTTCAGTCATGTCCGACTCTGTGTGACCCCATAGATGGCAGCCCACCAGGCTCCCCCGTCCCTGGGATTCTCCAGGCAAGAACACTGGAGTGGGTTGCCATTTCCTTCTCCAATGCAAGAAATGAAAAGTGAAGGTGAAGTCGTTTAGTCGTGTCCGACCCTCAGCGACCCCATGGACTGCACCCCACCAAGCTCCTCCGTCCATGGGATTTTTCAGGCAAGAGTACTGGAGTAGGGTGCCATTGCCAGGTGGATTCTATACTGAGCCACCAGGGAAGCCCAAACAGTGTGGTAGTACTACACAAAACAGACATATGCATCAATGAACAGAAAACAGAGCCCAGAAATTAGCTCACAGATGTATGGTTAATTGATCTTCAACAAAAGAGCCAAGAATATACAATGGGGAAAAGACAGTCTCTTTAGCAAGTGGTGTTGGGAAACCTGGACAGTTGCATCTAAGTTAATGAAGTTAGAACACACTCTCACACCATTTGCAAAAATAAGCTCAAAATGACTTAAGACTTAAATGACATGATATCGTGAAACTCTTAGAAGAGAACATAAGCAAAACATTCTCTACTATAAATCTTACCTGTATTTTCTTAAGTCAGACTGATCTAGTCAAAAGAATATTTACACATATCTATCTATATCTATGTATCAGAATCACTTTGCTGTATACCAGACCAAAAACAAACACAGCATTGTAAATCAACTATACTTCAATTAAAAAAAATTTTTTCCCATTCTCTATTCTTCTTCAGATCAAAACTACTTTACTTTCAATATATCAGAAACAATAGTCTTCACTGTTTACCCTCTGGACTCATTATCCTTTTTAAGTTTATATCTTCAAGTCATTTCATGAATAACTGATACATATTTAGATTAAAGGGATATTCAATAAAGCCATTATTTAAAAAAGAATAAAAGGATAATGGAAGCAACTTTATCAGAAATTTAAATAAGTATCTAAGCATAGAAAATCCCAGTTTTTATTCCCTATTTTCCTGGTTTTGAAGATGTACCCCAAATGGGCAATGTGCTCTGAATGCAACTACCTTCTCATTGCCTGCAATAATGTGTCTGGGACACATCCATCTTACATATGCTGCTGCTGCTGCTGCTGCTAAGTCACTTCAGTCGTGTCCAACTCTGTGCGACCCCATAGATGGCAGCCCACCAGGCCCCCAAGTTCCTGGGATTCTCCAGGCAAGAACACTGGAGTGGGTTGCCATTTCCTTCTCCAATGCATGAAAGTGAAAAGTGAAAACAGTGACTGCAAATTCCAAATACATTACTACTGCATATTATGAATTGTTTATTGTTACTTCTGGTTCTTTTTGCAGTTGCATCATCAAAACATAAGAATTTAATGAAACCTTTAAAGGCTCGTCATTTTGTTGAATAGAGGACGTATCTTCTCTGCTACCTAGTTGCAAAGCATTTGTATTTTTAGTTTAATAAATGAGCAACTCAAAGAATTTTTAATTTCCTGATTATCTGCTTCCTTCTTATCATCTTTGTATACAAAACTGCCATTAGCAAATATCCCCTTACAAATCTTATCAAGTAAATTATCCATATAAACATCATAAAAGATGAAAGAATTCCATATGTGCTCTGAGCAAAATAAGATCCTACAGATGCCTGTTGCAAATCTTGTGGAATGAAGTTATTCCTTTTGAATGAATAACTAAATGAGAATATCACAGTTTTTGTCTTTAGAAATATATTGTTGACTCATTAATTCTTGACTTTGAAACATTCATTTAGGAAATGGTCATCTAAAGATTCTTAAGAATCTTAAGATTTTGCTCTCATTATTGGAGAGCAATTTCTGTATTTCTATTTCTGTATTCATCTTCTGAATTCTCAACTATATTCAACGAAAGCTAGAGGCATAGTACAAAGATCTTGAAAGAAGTTACAGTACTTGGAGAATGGCAAAAAGAAAACAGGGTAATGCAATATGATGACTTACTTTACTATTCTATCATTTTAGGTAATTATATCATTTTCCATTTTATTATTATTTTAGTATATTTTAAAGCATAGTTTGGAACAATTAATCATTAATGATGAAATAATTCCATGGATGATGAAGTAGCAGAATGTTGCAAGACAGGAAAAATAAGATCAGTAAGTTTCCATAATGTATCCTAGATTTACAAGAGTTCAATGGACCCATGTAACTACTGCAAATAGAATAAAGTTTAATCTTTTTTTTTTAATCCTATTGTTTTAAAATGAATTTTTGTGTTTTGGAAGACCTTTAAGAAAGAATAAAAGTTGTAAAAAATCAATCCTTACAGATAGTACTCCCAGAAGAGGAAATCTTTGAAAACTAAAGTTGGATCTAATAGATCCTAATATATAGAATGGTTAACTCTTAAACTCATTAATTTTTAAGTACATAAAGACAGATATAATTGAATTTGTTACCCATCTGAACATTTATTTCATTGTAATAGGAAACAACAGCCTTTTGTCCAGCTGAAAACATAAACATTATGAGTTCTTAGACTTCACTGAGTTGGATGGCAAAGATCCCTCTCTGGGGACCATAAAATGAATGAAATTACCAAAGGTGCTGTACTTTGATTTATTCCTCACGGAATTCCAGGATCCCAGTGGATCCTTTCATCTGTCTCTATTAACCCTACTCCTTCTTAGATCTTGTTTTTTTCTGTGAATGTCTGTATTCCATCTTTATATCATTGTCTACAGCTGTTTACTTGCTGTACTTTCAGTCAAGAATTCTTGTTAAGGTGGCACAGTGACCTCACTTTGTTTGCAGGTCTGTACAGAATTTTGGCCTTTGATTCCCATTTCCTCTTCAGGAGTGTTTAAAATTTGACAACCAAAGTCATCCTCTTTTATCTTACAAAACAAGCTTAGAGAAAGTAAAATATATATTTGCTATGTATCTTCTTTCTTGTGAATATAGGCTTTGAAGAACAAAAAAATTAATCATTTTCTCTGGCAGTAAAATGCGTATAGGGCTAAGCGTGGCAAGAGTTTAGGTGTTGCCCTTTTTGGAAATAGTTTCATGAACAATCTGTGACATGGAGTAACTCCTGCCATATCAATAAATAAGAAATGTCACAGACATCAGCAATTTTGGAACACAATGCCTTCTGTCCAGCAGATGCTGCCATGCCCCCTCCCTACCCTCCACCCCCAGGATTGCTGAGAAGCTAGGGGAAGCAGCCATCTGCCACATTTGCCACTTCTTACGATGAACAAGGAATTAAGGATGTAAACAATCAGGAAACAGGATTTGGCCCCAGAGAGCTGAGGTCCATATGAAAGGAATGAAGTCAGTGAGCCCAGCGACTTGCATCTTCCCATACACAGAATGCTAAATTCCTTAACTTGATATCTGATTTCCCTTCAGTTCAGTTCAGTTTAGTCGCTCAGTCATGTCGGACTCTGCGACCCCATGGACTGCAGCATGCCATACTTCCCTGTCCATCACCAACTCCTGGAGTTTACTCAAACTCGTGTCCATTCAGTCAGTGATGCGATCCAACTATCTCATCCTCTGTTGTCCCCTTCTCTTCCTGCCTTCAATCTTTCCCAGCATCAGGGGCTTTTCCAGTGAATCAGTTTTTCCCATCAGATGGCCAAAGTATGTGAGTTTCAGCTTAAGCATCAGTCCTTCCAATGAGTATTCAGGACTGATTTCCTTTAGGATGGATTGTTGGATCTCCTTGCAGTCCAAGGGACTCTCAAGAGTCTTTTCCAACACCACAGTTCAAAAGCATCCGTTCTTTGACACTCAGCTTTCTTTATAGTTCAACTCTCACACCCATACATGACAACTCTCACACCCATACATGACTACTGGAAAAACCATAGTTTTGACTAGACGGATCTTTGTTAGCAAAGTAATGTCTCTGCTTTTTGATATGCTGTCTAGATTGGTCATTACTTTCCTTCCAAGGAGCAAGCGTCTTTTAATTTCATGGCTGCAGTCACCATCTGCAGTGATTTTGGAGCCCCCAAAATAAAGTCAGCCACTGTTTCCCCATCTATTTCCCATGAAGTGATGGGACCAGATGCCATGATCTTAGTTTCCTGAACGTTGTTTTCCCTTACCTCACAGTAATCTTTGATGGTCAGACTGCCTGCCTCACTTTGCTGTAAACTTGTATATAGCATGACTCCCCCTCTTGCCTCCTCGGAGCAATTTTCTCAGGTCTAGTGAGATGCTGCTTCTGGGCTCAAAGTCTTTAACATTCCCACCAAATAAAATACCTCTCTATTTTAAAGTTGTGACTATATTATTTTTTTTTGTCAACAAACTCCTCACTGAAGGGTGGGGTTGCCTCAGACCATCAAGCTCCAGTGTCTTTCCAGCCGTTTTGCTCAATTCTTTTCTTGAAAAGAGAAGCAGAAAACACATCAAGATGAATCAACCAAAGATTGTAGAGGGTGTGTATGTGTGTGTTTGTATGTGTTTAGGGGGGAGAGGTGGCAGAGGCAGTGTAGGAGGGGAGGTAAACTGGGAATACATCAATAGTGTATAAGTAGTATGTAAGCTCTTCCGGACCGAATATTGGGCCTTTTTTTGCCTACGCGGTATCACAGCATCGCTACTGTGCCTAGGACAAAGCAGACGAATGTTCTGTAAATGCTTGTTGCAGTGAGTGGAAGAACGAACTTCTCACTGGTTTTTCAGGGGAGATGCGGCTTGTTCTTGGAATCAACCAGGGCCCTAGAGGAGAGGATGTCCTAGGGAACACCTCCGTTTCTCTCAACGAGGCGAGGAGTCTGGCGTCAGAAGGTCGTACACCGTGGAGGCCCACGGGGACTGGGATCCGCCGTGACTCCCGGGAGAGGAGACCGCATCGCCACGACGCAGCCCCACCCTCGCGTTTTGGTTCCACCGGGTTTCGGCGCCTCTCCCGGGCATCACTGTCAGGTTTGTCACTGTCGCCCCGCCCCTCCAGCTCCGACTCCGCCTCTCCCCCCTCCCCGCTCTCCTCCCCTTCTCCAACCTCCGGGCTCCGCCGCGGTCGCCCCGCCCCCAGAGTGGCC
>SJXQ01002711.1:13484-91421 GCA_006408695.1 Aepyceros melampus
ACCGCCCCTCCCCTCCCGCCCCGCCCCTCCCCCTCGCTTTGACGTGGCAGAGGCGGCACCAGCCATGTTGGTCCAGCAGAGCTCTATGCGCAGGCCGGGGGCGGGGCTGCGCGGTCCCTGATTGCGGTGCCACGGCCGCTCCTGCTCGGCGGAGGGGACGGATCTGTAAGGTAGAGGCTGCGACAGGCGCGAACCTCGTACGTGGTGGCACTGTGGTAAGGATCGAATCCGGGGCCGCGAGCACTCGCTGGGAAGCGGGAGAAGGGCGGCGGCGGGTCCGCGGGCCGGGGTCTCGAGGGTGGTGCCCACTCTGCCCTCTGGGTGCCCCGGGCCGGGTAGGGGTGCCCTGGGGCTGCGACCCGGCCCGTCGGGGGCTGCCTTGAGCCCTGAACTTGTCACCTTCTCACCCGCCACCTCTGCTTAGTTCTGTAAGGGCCTGGGAACCCGGCTCCCTCACCCACCTCCCCCCCGCCCCGATCAGGAGTGAAAGATGAGAGTCGAGTGAAAAACAGCAGTTAGGGCATCTCTCGCAGCACCCAGCTCTCCGCTCATGGCCGATCTGCCTTCCCCACCGCACCCCACCCCACCCCATCGCCGCTTCTGGGTACTTGGCTTCTTGGTTCATTCCTTGTCTCGGCCGAAGAGCCCTAGACTTTGACCCGAGGTGACTCGTCACTCGTAGTTTGGCCTTGGGAGTTAAAGAGGATAAGGAGAAAAGTGCCAGGTAGAGCTCACACCTTGGGCCTTGATTACAAATAGACTTAAGTTTTCAGATTGGACCCATCTTCCGTACTTCCATTCGGCCCTAAATGTTTTCCTGTTTTGGTGGGAAGGGAAAAGTCATAGTAAATCCGCTTGTAATCACTGGAGTGAGTATGTTGAATCCGGGAGCTTCCTCAAGGTCCACCGCTCAAAGGAGTGGATAGCTAGCCAAGTGAACTTGCTTAAAAGAAGTTTATGATTTAATTATAGATGTATGTTAAGTCTTGCTTTTCTGCCTTCTCCAGTAGTCTTAACTGACACATTTTGGAAGTTCAGTCATTTTTAATTGGCTCAGAATTTTAGATTTGGAAGAGGCCTTGTAGTTTTCCAACCCAAACCTTCATTTTACTGATGAGAGATTTGAGGATCAGAGAGGTTAAGCTATTTGTGCAGTATAATAAATCTAGTCGTGGAAAATAGTTGAAGACACTTCATTGAGGATTTTAGGACAGAAAGTGGGAAAGCCACCTTTAATTGTCTTTTAAAAGATATATCTGATTGGAAGGAACTCAAATTTTACTCGCAATTTACAATGTTTTTCACTTAGCTATCTATAAAATGGCTAATGGGCATATATCTGATGTGCTAAGTTAAAGTGACTTAACGGTTCTTTACTTTTAGTTATACCATAAGAAAGTACATTCCCAACGATTATAAGTTATGCTGAAAAAGAGACATTTCTTTTATGTTTTGTATCACTTAATAAAATGTAATGACTAGTATATTGTCTGCATCCTAGTTTAGTGTTTGAATCAAAAATTTTTAGTTTTATAGTTTTATACAGACAATACGAGGGGAGAGAATGCTTATCAAATAATGCCATTTCATAAAGAGCTGGTTTGCAAAAGGACTTTGTTTCAGATATGCTGTTGTTGAATATGGGACCAAGCCTGGCAGGATTTGTTTTAGAGTGAGTGATTTTAAGATTAATTTCTCCCTTGGAAAGGTGAGGGAATTTGGGGAGGTGTTTTGCATGTCTCTGTAATCGAACCAGTTAAGAAGAAAAACGTGGGACGTTTTTCAGACTGCTGTTGAAAAGTGATAATGTAAGAAATAAATAGATGTGATTTAGAGAACAAATATGATCTTAGAGCAGAGCGATTGAGGAGACAAACAGTGAGGAAGAGGAGGGGAATTGTACTTAAATATCAATCAGGTGATACTCAGTATGTCTCAATAAAAAGTAAGGATGTTGAGTTACAATCCAGGCTTGTTACCTCTTGTAGAAACTTAAACCTGGCGATTGCCTGTGTGTAGATGTCTTCATGATAAGTTTCATAGACCTTTCTCTACCAGCTTCCGTGCTTTTAAATTAAGCCCTAGAGTCCTAAGGAAGTGATTCTCAGGGCCTCTTTATATTCTTAAACATTATTGAGGATCTAGAAGAAAAGAAAAAAAAGTCCCTCAGTCATGTCCTCTTTGCGACTCCATGGACTATACGGTACATGAAATTCTCCAGGCCAGAATACTGAAGTGGGTAGCCTTTCCCTTCTCCAGGGGATCTTCCCAACCCAGGGATTGAACCCAGGTCTCCTGCTTTGCAGGAGGATTCTTTATCAGTTGAGCCAGGCTTAATAGAAGACAGGTGGATTTTCGGATCTACTTGCTGTCTGTTTTGATATGTTGTCTGGTTAAATAGTATGAAGGAAATCTGGCCTCACATAAATATGTAGCTGGAAAACTCTTATTGTTTCCTATGCTAAAACTGAGATTGGCATCTTCTAACTCCCCTCTGATTATCCTTGACCTTTGTTTTATCATTATCTTTCAACGGCCATTTTTTCTCAAATGCTTCTGTTTTTCTCAAAGCCATCTCCTATATTTAGCATTAAAATAATCTTTTCTAAACAAATCTAGTTATCTTAGGATTTCTCTCTACCCTTTGTCAGTCTTTGAAAAATCCATGATTGCTTTTGCTTAGTATAAAATTCCCTGTCTCTGAAATTCTGATAGGAGGAAATACAGTGTCTAATTTTTATTTTCTTATTATATTTTCAGTTAGGATATAATTGACTAATATTTATTTTAAAGAAGGGAAAGTTCTTAGCTGTTTAAGATACTTAGGTTTGTTAAGCATCAGTTTCTGTAATTTGTATTATTAAAATATATTTGAGCATTTTCCTGAAAACTGTTATATCTAATAATAACTTTTCTTCTCTCACTTATATTTTAGAATCAGTTCCTCATCCCATCATTGTTATTAGCAACTTCAGCATCCATGCTGGCTCTGTGGGTACCCTATTTTGATAATTCTTCAACTCTTGATGCCATTCATCCCTCCCACAAATGTTTTAGCCAGCCAGAAGTACTTGAGATTCTATCTTCTTAGACCTTTAAATTTAATAATTTCCCTCCATCACTAACCACTGCTGCAGTTTGAGAGCATGAGAGAGACCTGTTGCCTAGGTAGGAGAGCTGGCATCCTAGTCAAGCAGTTAGAGAATAACAAGATGAAGATGTCTTTTGATACTGGGCCCTAAGCAAAATGGCATCTCCCTCTTCTGGTAGTGAGTTTAAATGATTATATTGAAATTATATACCTCAAATTAGAGTTTAAAATGCTCTCATAAGTTGGAATGTTAAAAGTATTCTGAATTGTTTCTGCAAAAGAAGTGATGTATACACCCCATGGAACACACTTATCATGCGTTTATTTCTTGTTCCTCAAATGTCCTGTATTAGTATGATAAGAAATGGCCTGTCTAAAAAAGAAGTACCTCATTTTAGAAAAACCTTTCTGTTGTGTACTCTTAAGCATTATCTTTAGCAAGTTTAATGGAAGCTTACTACCTTCTGGGTAGAAAAGCATGTGAGTTTTAGAATTTAATGTTTTTGACAATCTGTTTATTAGAACGATGTAACTCACAAGGTTGATACAGAAAACTTAGGACCTGGATTTTCCCCATTTTTGACTTAAATCAATAGGACATCAATTTTATCATTTACTGTTTTTTTCTGTAGTTTTTTTCAAGAGTGAATAAAAAAAAGGATAAAATAGCTCTTTTGGGGCCTAATGAGCTTTGGGTTCTGTAGAGCCATTCATTATTTTCTTATAATTGAGGTCATTGTTCACTTGTTAATTTTTTTCTGAGATAATTATTTTCTTTCCTTTATGATTTCTAATGGATGAGTATCAGTGGAACTGGGAAAAACATACTTTGAATTTTGTTAATAGGATTTTAAAATATCTTTTGATTTTGTTACAGAAATAAGAATCAAGCTCTACAATGACAACCTATTTGGAATTCATCCAACAAAATGAAGAACGAGATGGAGTCCGATTTAGTTGGAATGTCTGGCCATCGAGTCGATTGGAAGCTACAAGATGGTTGTTCCAGTAGCAGCCTTATTTACACCACTGAGGGAGAGACCAGATCTGCCGCCCATTCAATATGAACCTGTTCTCTGTAGTAGGACCACTTGCCGTGCAGTTTTGAATCCTTTATGGTAATTAAAGTATATGGAAAACACTAAAGTGTCCTTATGATTTTAAAAGTGTAGTTTCTTACTTGTTCATTTATATAAAATGTTTTTGTTTATAGTTATTTTTTGAATTAAAGTAGAACCAAAGACCTATAAAATTTCAGACTCACACAGGTTGTAGTGAGTTAAAAAGAAACCAAATACAAAATTGTCAGTATGTAAACTGTTAGATTCTATCAGTATTCTCTAGATACTGATGCTGGCTATCACCTTATTTTGTGTCATTTGTAAAGTCATAATTGAGTGGTGTGGTGATTCAAAAATGTTATGATTTCTTGTTATATAAGCCAGACTCTGAAGAATCACCTTTTATTCCTCTTTCTACTCCCTCCCTTTCCACTCAATCCACTGGCAAATCTGGTGGATTCTGTCTCAAGAACTTTACTGATCCTGTCTCTTATTCTCATTCTCTGCTAGTACATGGTACTTCAAAAGATGGTAATCTTTTCTTGGGTGGTTTCATTATCCTCCTAACTGATCTTCCTCTTTCCATTCTTGCCTTTCAGTAGTCTCTTCTCCACCCAGAAGAGTGGAGAATTATAATGAAAAATCCAAACCCCTTATCAAGACCTGTAAAGCTCTATATAATCTAGCCTGTGTATATTTCTGCCTTCATCTGTATCATCCATGTTCTTCATTTTCACCTACATTATACCTTATCTTCTTTCTATTCTTGGATATACTTAACTTATTTCTACCACAGACTTTGTGCAATAGCTATACATGCTGCCTGGATTGTTTTGCCCCCAGATTTTCCTGTAACTGGTTTCTTTTCATTTAAGTTACATTTTAGTTGTTTATTAATTAAGGCTTTCCTTTAAAGTTGCCCTCCCAAATACTTTCTCATGTCTTGCTTTGTTATCTTAGTTTTTATTATCACTATCTAAAAGTATCTTCTGCATTTATGCATTTATTGTTTATTGTCTTTCATTTCTAGAATATAAGCTTTATGATAATAGGACCTTTGATCTCATTTACTTATCAGCCCCTAGAATAATGGCATTCAATAACTATATATATTTTTATTGAATATGTGTTTTCTAGAGCTGAGTTTAGAAGTTACTGAGTCACTTGGAGAAAAAAAATAGGATTATCTTAATTTATTGTTGGTATTTGCTGAATATTAAAAGTTACAATATATTCATTTTGGTGAGCTTGTATGTGTTAAAAATATGAATTAAATATTGGCAACACCTAAAGATACATGGCTTTTAAAGATTGCTTTCACTGTCAGTTTGAATTAATTGGCATTCAATAACTATATATATTTTTATTGAATATGTGTTTTCTAGAGCTGAGTTTAGAAGTTACTGAGTCACTTGGAGAAAAAAAATAGGATTATCTTAATTTATTGTTGGTATTTGCTGAATATTAAAAGTTACAATATATTCATTTTGGTGAGCTTGTATGTGTTAAAAATATGAATTAAATATTGGCAACACCTAAAGATACATGGCTTTTAAAGATTGCTTTCACTGTCAGTTTGAATTAATTCATTTTCAGAAAGAAGTTAATTTTATTGAAATTGGAATTTCTGCACAGTTTAGCTGAATCATGAGCTATTGTATCTTTTCTTGAAACAGTCAAGTGGATTATCGAGCGAAACTCTGGGCTTGCAACTTTTGTTATCAGAGGAATCAGGTAAGAAAGCCTCCAATGTAGATGTTAATGCTGTAATACTAATACTGGTCTATAGATGCAGGAAAATACATATTTAAAAATAAAGACTAATTTTTTATAGGATTAAATAAATAAGTGATTAAAGTATCTATTTTTAAGTAATTAAGTGATCAGGAAGTAATTCTTTTCAGTTAAAAATTTCATTACTTGGTAATAATTTGTTAAAAAATTTTGCTTTTTTCTACCTCCAGTTTCCACCGACTTACGCTGGTATATCTGAACTGAATCAACCTGCTGAACTTTTACCTCAGTTTTCTAGCATTGAATATGTAGTTCTGGTAAGAACATAAGAGTAACTCTTTAAGGAAGTTTAAAATATCCAGTTATTTTAGCAGTATTTTATACCAAAAATAATTATTCAATTGAACTGACTTAAAAGGCATCATTCTTCATTCTCACATTGAATTGATTGAGCATTTCAAAGGTAAGAACTGTCAAGGTCAGTTTGAGCAAGGTAATTTCTATCGTAGTTATTTGAAAGGTGGCCAGGATTTTGGACAGGGAGGTTTGATTTGCTATATCAAGTAGGTCAATAAATAGTAAAGTATCAATTTGCTTTGTAGTTGAAAGGTTAGTTACAGATACTTGGTCAATATGATACTGGAGCCTAATGATATACCCCCAATTCTAATAATGAAATTACTCTTGAATTGGTTCTTGTTAGGAAAGTAATTTTTCTTCCCTTTCTGAACAGCTTTACATAATTTATTTTAATACTTAAGTAATAAGGTAATGTCTTTTATGAATGTTGTAGAGAAAGCAGAATATGACTCACTTGAGTCTGTCACTAATTTGTCCACTCTAATTTCTAGTTCCCTTACAATACAATTCAGATAAGATAAATTATTTTATAAAAATCACCTAATTTTGCTTTTAAGCTTTAAAGTTACTGTTTTCTTATTTTAAAAGAAATGCTTGTTGTAAGAAATGAAACTTCATGCAGTTAAGTAAAATTGAAAGTGAAAATCGCCTTCTTGTAACATGACTAATGATCATAAACTTAATTTTTCACTTGATGTATTGGATATATAATGTTTCATTTGTAAAATGGCTTTATTAGAATTCCTTTGTTAAACATATAATACATTATTTAATTAGTCCTCTATTGATTATCCTATATATTGAGCTGAACTGTTATACTTTTAAAACAACATTTTTTAAAATCACAATGTTTTTTAAAAGCGTGGTCCTCAGATGCCTTTGATATTCCTCTATGTGGTTGATACGTGCATGGAAGATGAAGATTTACAAGCCCTGAAAGAATCTATGCAGATGTCACTAAGCCTTTTACCACCTACAGCTTTGGTTGGCTTAATTACTTTTGGGAGAATGGTGCAGGTTCATGAACTTGGATGTGAGGGCATTTCAAAAAGCTATGTCTTCAGAGGAACAAAAGATCTGTCTGCCAAACAACTGCAGGTAAGCAACAAGAATGGTAGTTTGCCTGTCTCTGCATATCACTCTATGTATGTCTAAAAATGCCTTCTAGATATATGTTTCCAGGAAATATTATGAATGACTAATATAGTTGTATTATAACAAAGCCTTTAAATGTAGTGTTGGCCTCAGCTTTCTTTCGTTTGCCTTACACTGTAATCATAGAGATTGAAGACCCTTCACTTTTGAAGTATCTGTAAAACTTAGAGTGAAACTGAAACTATTTTACTAAAGATTTGAAGGTTTGTAGAAGAATCATGCTGAGGACTGAGAGAAGGCAACCACTCTTGTTTCTTTGCATGTCATTTTGTGTTTGGCAAGGGGAGATATTTTAAGTCTTGAGAGTTAATAGGTGAACTGTGAATATATATATTTTTTCATACACTGGGATATTGTTGTCTTTGGAGCAAATTAAAGCCTTGTCTGGGGGAGTTATGTGCAACATACTAGGATTATCTTGGTATATTTTTCAAAATCTTTTTCTATCTAGATACTTTGATGGATGTTGAGAGATATTCATATTACTTTAAATGTGTTCATAGATTGGAAGATAGTTGAGAGGGCAGAAAATGTTTGTATAAGTCAGAGAATTAAGAAGCATAGGCATGCAAGATGTTTTATAACCCCCTTTATACAATTCTTTATTATCTCTCCATCATATTTATTATTACACTTATTTAGCTAATGCTTTAACTTTTGGTGGTTTCACCAGATTTAAATTTTCATGCAGTCAGGGACTATTTATATTTTTCACCATTATATACCTGGCCCATAACAGATACTTGAACTATATAGCTGCTGAAAGGAATAAATTAATACAAGTTAAGAATACAGACATTCAAGTTGCACAGTAATTTATTTCGACCATTAATTAGAAATGAAGTATTCTGAGCTAGTTTCCCCCTTCTTTGCTCACATACCACTTTGTACTTTGCTCTCTTATGATGTTTATTTCATTGTATCACTGTTTACGTGATAGTCTTCCCAACTGGAACTTTTGCTTTCAAGGGAAGAGATTTTGTGTTCTTATTTTTGTGTTTCTAATGCCTATGGAAGCACCTTCCATGCCATATAGGTTAATACATCTTTGTAGGAGTAATTAAACGGACATCACAGAAATAATCTCTTTACAGGAAATGCTGGGACTCTCTAAAGTACCAGTTACTCAAGCAACACGTGGTCCTCAGGTACAGCAGCCGCCTCCTTCCAATAGGTAATAAATATGGCAAAAAGAATGTCACAGTTTTACAGTTGATACATCTGTCTTCATCCTTAACTTGAACACAGGCCTTCAGTGATCTGATACTGTTAAATATTTTTAAGAATATAAATACTGAATTAGTATACTTTTTAAAGAGTTGTGGTAACATCACATTGCTGAAATGGTTGGTTTTTCATCATTACAATGTAAGGAGTTACTTTAGTTTTGATATCGTCGTTAAAAATATTTTTTAAATATTGGAGTATAGCTTTTTTTTTTTTTAACTTTATGTGGGGCATTTTATTTATTTGTGACTGGGTTTTTGTTGTTGCCCGGACGTTTCTCTGGTTGCCGTGAGCGGGGCTTATTCCTCAGTTTCGGTGCAAGGGCTTCTCACTGTCGTGGCCTCTCTCATTGCGGAGCACAGGTTCGAGAATGTGCGGGCTCAATAGTTGAGTCCCACAGGCTCCAGAGCACAGCTCAATAGTTGTGGCATAGGGGTTTGGTTGCTCTACAGCATGTGGGATCTTCTTGGATTCGGGATCAAACTTGTGTCTCCTGCATTGGCAGGCAGATTCTTTACCACTGAGACAGCAGGAAAGCCCCTTGAATATAGTTTTGATGCATTCATGATTTTCTATTTTTAAGTTCAAAAAATTTAATTTTTGTGCTTGAGGGCAGCCAGCAAAAATAGTTCCCCATAAGCTTTTAATTTTGCCTTCTTAGTTTTGTGGGTAGCTTTTTCTGCTAAACTTAACTAATCAGAGGTGGTATTAGTAAAATTGAGTCGATGTATCTTATAATTAATTCAGTAACTCTAAAGCTTACTAGATTGGTAAAGGGAAGATGCAGTCCCAAAGTAATACTTGGTTTGAGTGTTTTCTTTACAGTAATTGTACTCACTGAGTTCCTCAGCAGTAGACAGCATCACTTGGGAACTTACTTGAAATGCAAATTCTTGGTCACTACCCCAGACCTACTGAAACAAAACCCTGGAACCAGCAATCTGTGTCAGTACACACCTTCTCACTGATTCTGGTACACACAAAAGTTTGAGAACCATTTGGTCTGCCTTGTATTCAGCTGCTTTTTCTGTTTTTAAGAAAGTGGACAATTTGTTTCTTAAACCTTCACCCACAAACATTTATCTATGACTTTTTATTTTGTTTTGTTTTGTAGATTCTTACAGCCAGTACAGAAGATAGACATGAATCTCACAGACCTTCTGGGAGAACTTCAGCGGGACCCCTGGCCTGTACCACAGGGAAAGAGACCTTTGCGTTCCTCTGGGGTGGCACTTTCCATAGCTGTAGGACTCCTTGAGGTAGTGACAGTAACTTTATTTTGGAATGTAAATATGTACTATGGACTGATATGCACAAGATGATGCTGGGTGGAAGAATCAGGTCACGGGACAGCACATACATGATTTTATTTAAAGTTTGAACTGTGGTATATCCTTTAGTGTGTAGAGAAGCTTCTGGAATGATGTTTACCCAAATATTAAGAGTGGCAGGATAAGGAGAATTTTACGAAATACAGTTTGAAAATTTAAACTTGACATATCTTAGCTTTATCTTAATAATTAGAATTTTTGTAAAAAAAAAAAAGTTTTTTTATAAAAGTTTGAAATGTTACTAGAAAAGTTGCAAAGGACTTTTTTCTCTGAACTATTTGTGATTAAGTGATGTTCCTAACTCCTTGATACTTTAGCTGTATTTTCTATAAACTAAGATATTCTCCTGTATAACCACAATACAGCTTTTAAAATCAGGTTTTAAAATATGTGATATATATATATATATATATATATAGATGTTTTATACAATACATGACACTGATGTATTGTTGTGTTGTTGTTGTTCAGTTGTAAGTTGCATCTGACTTTGCAACTCCATGGACTGCAGCACACCAGGCTTCCCTGTCCTTCACTATCTCCAAGAGTTTGCTCAAGTTCATATCCATTGAATTATACAATACATAACACAGATATATTACTGCCATCTGATTCTCAGAACTCATTCAAGTTTCACTGATTATCTCAATAATTTTTTTTGCTTAAAAGATTTAATTCAGAGGCATGTGGTGGTTGGGCTTCCCAGGAGAAACTAGTGGTAAAGAATCCGCTTGCCAGTGCACAAGACATAAGAGATGTAGCTTTGACCCCTGGGTCAGGCACATCCCCTGGAGAAGGGCATGGCAACCTTCTCCAGTGTCTTGCCTGGAGAATTTGATGGATAGAGGAGCCTGGTGGGCTACAATCCATGGGGTCATAAAGAGTTGGACACGACTGAAGCCACTCAGCAGGCATGCACGCGCATGTAGTGATCATGTCTCTCCAGTCTACTTCACTCGAGTACATTTCCTCAGCCTGCCTTTACTTTCTTGACCTTGGCATGTTGGAAGATTCAGGCCAGTATGTAGAATGTCTCTCAAATTCGGTTTGCCTTGATGGTAGCCTCACAATTAGATTGAGGTCTTGCATCATTGACGGGAAGATCGCAGAAGTAATGCTGTGTTCTTTTTATAGCCTCTCAGATGACACATGGCTTTCATTTGCCCCATTATTGATGATGATCACTTTGATCATTCATTAAAATGTGTCTGGCAGAAGTCTCCACTGTAAAATTACTCTCATTTCTCTTCCCTTTATGATTAATAAACGTTAGATGGTGAGGATCTTTAAAACCATGAAAATATCCCATTCCTCATCAAACTTTCAATTTATCAGTTATTAATATCACTGTGGATTGATGGTTTCCTGTTTTATATGAGTTATAATCTGTTACTTTCAGTTTTGTTTTTCTTTTAACTTTCTAGTTTGACATAATTCCAAACATATGGAAAAGTCACAAAAATCGTTCAAAGAATTCCTTTATATTTTTTAACCAGATTCCTCAAATGTTAACATTTATTATGTTTGATTTGTCCTTCTCTCTAGATATTTATATAGATAGTGAAACCATTTGAAAGTCAGTTGTAAATATATCCCTTTACTTCTAAGTACTTTAGTGTGTATTTCTTAATTACACAAAACATTCCTTTTATAATGCAGTTCATTTAACAGTCATGAGATTAACATTGATAGAACACTATTTTCCAAATCTTTAAACTTTATTCAGATTTCACCAGTTATCCTAATAATACTCTGTATTGTATTCAGTTGTTGTGTCTCTTTAGTGTCCTTTATTCTAATAGTTCCTCAGTTTTTCTTTGTGTTTCATGACATTAATATTTTTTAAGAGTACAGTCTTTTCATTTGCCCCATTATTGATGATGATCACTTTGATCATTCATTAAAATGTGTCTGGCAGAAGTCTCCACTGTAAAATTACTCTCATTTCTCTTCCCTTTATGATTAATAAACGTTAGATGGTGAGGATCTTTAAAACCATGAAAATATCCCATTCCTCATCAAACTTTCAATTTACTCAGTTATTAATATCACTGTGGATTGATGGTTTCCTGTTTTATATGAGTTATAATCTGTTACTTTCAGTTTTGTTTTTCTTTTAACTTTCTAGTTTGACATAATTCCAAACATATGGAAAAGTCACAAAAATCGTTCAAAGAATTCCTTTATATTTTTTAACCAGATTCCTCAAATGTTAACATTTATTATGTTTGATTTGTCCTTCTCTCTAGATATTTATATAGATAGTGAAACCATTTGAAAGTCAGTTGTAAATATATCCCTTTACTTCTAAGTACTTTAGTGTGTATTTCTTAATTACACAAAACATTCCTTTTATAATGCAGTTCATTTAACAGTCATGAGATTAACATTGATAGAACACTATTTTCCAAATCTTTAAACTTTATTCAGATTTCACCAGTTATCCTAATAATACTCTATTGTATTCAGTTGTCGTGTCTCTTTAGTGTCCTTTATTCTAATAGTTCCTCAGTTTTTCTTTGTGTTTCATGACATTAATATTTTTTAAGAGTAAAGTCTAGTTATTTTTTATTTTAATTTTGAAATTTTTAATTGTAGGACAATGGCTTTATAATGTTGTGTTAGTTTAGGCTAATTATTCTGTAGAATGACTTTCAATTTGGGTTCATCTGATCTGGGTTCATCTGATCTTTTCTCATGAGTAGATTGAGCTTTTGCACTTTTGGCAGGAATATTGCAAAAAAATGAAAATACTGATTTGTGATCTGCTTAGTGCAGCATCTCAGGAAGTCCATGATGTGACGTTAACTTATTTTATTACTGCTGGTTTACTTAGCTTTGATCACTTGGTCAAAGTGGTTTCAACCAGGTTTCTTCACTGTAGCATTATATTTTTCCCATTGTAAGTATCTATGGGGAGATTCTGTGTGTACTCATCAAACTTTTACCCAGTAGTTTTAGCGTCCGTTCTTGATTCTTGCTTGATCAGTTATTATTGGGAGGGGGGCTAAATAGTGACTTTCTAATTCCATCATTTCTTCTACATTTATTGACTTTCTACTTGAGGAAGAGTGTTCTATTTTTCATTTATGTTTTATATCAATGTGAATTCTTATTTCATCCAATGGATTATATTCCTTTACTGTCATTATTTGTTTTGAAACTCAAATTGTCAAGATTTGGGCAATGGGAGCCCTTTCAAGCTGGCTCCTGGGTCCTTATTATATGTCCTCATCACTGTTTGAACATTTACTTGCTTTCTAGTATAGTAAGATGTTCAAGGCTCATCTTACATGTTCCCTGCCCTTGACCTGAAATCAGCCATTTAGAAGCCCTGGTTTCTTTTAGCTCTGTTTCTTTTGGAACATAACCATGCTTCTACTTCTGCTTTATTGACTACACCAAAGCCTTTGACTGTGTGAATAACAACAAATTGTGGAAAATTCTTGAAGAGATGAGAATACCAGACCACCTTACCTGCTTCTGAGAAATCTGTATGCAAGTCAAGAAGCAACAGTTAGAACCAGAGGTGGAACAACAAACTGCTTCCAAATTGCGAAAGGAGTGCATCAAGGCTGCATATTGTCACCCTGCTTTTATTTAACTTATATGCAGAGTATAACATGCGAAATGCCAAGCTGGATGAAGGACAAGCTGGAATCAGGATTGCCGGGAGAAATATCAATAACCTCAGATATGCAGATGACATCACCCTTATGGCAGAAAGTGAAGAGGAAATGAAGAGCTTCTTGATAAAAGTGAAAGAGGAGAGTGAAAAAGTAGGCTTAGAATTCAATATTCAGAAAACTAAGATCATGGCATCTAGTCCTATCACTTCATGGCAAATAGATGGGGAAACAATGGAAACAGGCTTTATTTTTTGGGGCTCCAAAATCACTGCAGATGGTGACTGCAGCCATGAAATTAAAAGACGCTTGCTCCTTGGAAGAAAAGCTATGACCAGCTTAGACAGCAGAGTAAAAAGCAGAGACATTACTTTGCCAACAAAGGTCCATCTAGTCAAAGCTATGGTTTTTCCAGTAGTCATGTATGGATGTGAGAGTTGGACTATAAAGAAAGCTGAGTGCTGAAGAACTGATGCTTTTGAACTGTGGTGTTGGAGAAGATTCTTGAGAGTCCCTTGGACTGCAAGAAGATCCAACCAGTCCATCCTAAAGGAAATCAGTCCTGAACATTCATTGGAAAGACTGATGCTGACGCTGAAACTCCCATACTTTGGCCACCTGATGTGAAGAACTGACTCATTGGAAAAGACCCTGATGCTAGAAAAAATTGAAGGCAGGAGGAGAAGGGGATGACAGAGGATGGATGGTTGGATGGCATGACTGACTTGATGGACATGTTTGAGCAAGCTCTGGGAGTTGGTGATGGACAGGGAATCTGGCGTACTGCAGCCCATGGGGTCACAAAGAGTTGGACACAACTGAGTGACTGAACTGATGGTTCATGTACTCACTGTTACTAGAATGTCATTGCTTTTATGTCCTAGTGAATAGAGCTAAGAAGCAGATATGTATAAGAAGAAGATAAGTAGATATATCTATATGTATGTTTCCCTCTCTATGCTGCTGCTGCTGCTAAGTCACTTCAGTCGTGTCCGACTCTGTGCGACCCCATAGATGGCAGCCCACCAGGCTCCCCCGTCCCTGGGATTCTCCAGGCAAGAACACTGGAGTGGGTTGCCATTTCCTTTTTCAATGCATGAAAGTGAAAAGTGAAAGTGAAGTCGCTCAGTCGTGACCCCATGGACTGCAGCCCACCAGGCTCCTCCGTCCATGGAATTTTCCAGGCAAGAACACTGGAGTGGGGTGCCATTGCCTTCTCCGTCTCTCTCTGTAGCTATATATTTATATATATACACACATACCCATATAATTAAGTGTATGTGTGCATATATTTACACATATATCTACATTCCCCTGCAAACATCTATGTCTATCTCTATTAAAACCATAAACACTATATATATTAAAAATCAAGATTTCTTTCAGATATATCTAATTCCAGTTTAGTACCACAGGATTTATTCTGTCCTTCCCACTTTGCATATTTCTAACTCCTTCTTTGACTGTGAGAAGCTGGCTGTGACTATTCAAAATATGTTTGCTTATTTGCTCAGTCCTAGAATACAGATAGACTAGTTTTAGAATTTTTAGCTCAGACCTCTGTGAAGAAAGCCTGGGAGTTAGGGCTCAATGTTTGTTTAACGTTCTGAGGATATATGAGACAAAATACACTATACCCAAAAGTGAACTGGGTTAGTTATCCACACCCTTCCCCCACTTCATGTGGTTATGTTTTTTGTTTGTTGCACATTCTGTACATTTCTTTTTAAAAAATCCCATTCTTGTTTTGCATGTGTATATATGTGGAGTGAAACATTAACATGCTTCCAAATCAAAGTTGTACAAAACTATATATTCAGAGTAGTGTTAGTCTCTTTGTTGTATGAAATTTGTCTTCTAGTAAATTTCTTAAGAAGATGTAAGGGTACAGAATTTCATAAATTGTCTAATGTAACACTTTTTCTGTGGCTTTTTTATAGTTGAAGGATAACTTGGCAGGATATAAAAAGCCTTGCTTCTCACTTTTTTTCTGGTAGTTTTTGAAAATGATGCTCTATTGTTTTCTTGCTTTGATGATTTTGAGAAGACTGATGCCAGTCTAATTCTCTTGCCCATGTAAATTATTTGATCATTTTGCTTGGAGGTCTTGAATTATCTTTATTATCTTAGTAGCATTAGTAGAGTGTCTTGTAGGTAAATTTTCTCTAGTGTTTGGTGATCCTTTTTTATATGTGTATTCAAATCTTTTGTTTCTATAAAGTTTTCTTGTATCATAGTTTTAAGTGTTAGTTTTTTTCATTGTTTTATCTTCTTTAAGAACTCCAATTACACATAAATTGGATCTTTGCTTGTTTTCCATTTCAGCCACTTTGTCTCAGCCCTTTTATTCTTCTTTACTTTGTTTTTATGCTCTTGGGTATTTTCTTGCTTTTCTTCAGTTTCCTTTAAGTTTTCATTTGAATCTGGCAGTTGTTCTATGCTGGTTGCTAGCTCCCTTCTTTCTTTCCTGTACTTTTCCCCAAACTGCCCTTGCTCTGTGTGAAGGTTTTCCTGGAAGATAGCTCACTGGGACTTAGTGTCTATTTTTTTCCTTATAAGTAATTCAACGTTTAAATGTTTTTTTGTGTTGTAGTTATGAAGATGTGTGGTTTGTATACTTTCCTTTGTTCTTCTTTATTGATTTCAGCTTTACATGATTGCTGTTACATCAGCAAGATGATACCCAGGATGAAAAGAGTATCTTTATTTATTAAGCTAATTTAAGAAAGTCATATAAGTAATAAGTATAACTAATAAAAACATTCAAACAATATATAAGGATATATGAAAATGAAAATTAAAAGGCAGTTTTCCTTGCTCTTCCCTAGATTTGTTAAGTATGTGATTTTTAAAATTATTATTAAAGTTTATATCACTTACATTCTTTTCTGCACTTGATCTTAGCCAAAAGCCTGAGAAGTGATATATTCTTTTCTGAATGTAATGAATAAGTAGCTTGAAAATGCACTCTGTATTTTTTTTAATAACTGCTTATAGAAATTAAAAATAAAAGCATTTTGAATATGATATTATTCATTTGTGGAACAAATAGAGTGCCCTGTTTTCTTCTTTCCCTACTCCTCCTATCTGTACTAGTTAAGCAGGAGGAACAACCTTGCTTATAGGGATCAGGTTATAGATAATTTTAAAATTAGGAAAACATGGCTATTAGAATAGAATTTCAAAAGAAAGGTATATCTTGTGTTTAAATTTTGTTTTAAACATTTGATTATTCTTGAGATATGTGTGCTTTCCTGTTGTTTAGAAAGAATATATCAAAATTCACTATCAGAAATGTGTATCCATATGTTCCCCTTTAAACTCTTCTCATGGGTTACTTTTTCCTGATAGTGTACTTTTCCCAACACTGGTGCTCGTATCATGATGTTCATTGGTGGTCCAGCCACTCAGGGGCCTGGAATGGTGGTTGGAGATGAATTGAAGACACCCATAAGATCATGGCATGACATTGAAAAAGACAATGCCAAATATGTCAAAAAGGGGACTAAGGTAAGTTTGACTTTTAAGTCTTTTTGCCTTATTAGAAAAATTCATCTGATGAAGGAGGAGGAATAGAATTACTTGATGATAAATTCGATATTGTAATGATCCTATAGCTGCCATTCAGAATTAGAGAAACAGTCTTTTTTTCCTTGATAACTTAGGGTATTTTTTTTCTGGTTTTAAATATTTAAAAACTTAATTTTGTTGTCTAGTCACTCAGTTGTGTCCGACTCTTTGCAACCCCATGGACTGCAGCATGCCAGGCCTCCCTGTCTATCACCAGCTCCTGGAGTTTACTCAAACTCAGGTCCATTGAGTCATTGATGCCGTCTGACCATCTCATCCTCTGTTGTCCCCTTCTCCTCCTGTCTTCAATCTTTCCCCACATCAGGGTCTTTTCTAATGAGTCAGATCTTCGCATCAGGTGGCCGAAGTATTAAAAACTTTAAAAATTTAATATTTTTAAATTAAATTTAAATATTAACTTTTTAATTAAACACTTAATAGTGGACACCAGTAGGTGTCTCTTTAAAAATTAATCCTGGGAGAAAACCTGTGTGCCTTTTTAATATTCATGTTAAAGAATGTCTTTCCCATAAGGAAGAATTTCTTAAATTTTCCTATCTCTCGTTTCCTTTAAATGTGAATAGTATCGTAATTTAAATAGTCCATCATTTTCTCATGAGTTGTTCTCTGTTCATGAAACTTCAATTTTACCTGGGTTTGTATCAGTACATTTTTACTACTTTTGATTCTTGACACCCTTGTATTGGTTCTGCTTGTTAATTCCCAACCATCCCCCTTTTAAAAAAATTCACTAAAGTTTACAATTTTAGCTTAGATGTGCTGTATTTTTCTCTCTTTTTTTTTTTGTAGTCATTATTCAATTTTTAGTGTGTAGTTAATAACAGATAATTTTTGTTACTATTAATGGATACTATTTTCCTGACACCTAATTTCCCTTTTGACCTTGGAATATTTCTTAGAGCTACAAAAAAAAGTTTTATATTAGTTTATCTTAATGCTTTTGTTATTGTCTCTCTATTTTTGATGTTACTTGGGTATAGATTTAGCCAAGAAAAAGTTCTGTGTTGATTCTTCTATTATTTTTATGTATGAAGAGCAAGATGTTCACTATGCTTTTCTTCAAGGTTAACTTGATTGAGGAGTTTAGAAAGAATAGCAGTTAATGTAAAGAATGTGAAAGTGCCAGACTTACTAGAATTTATCGTATTATTTTATGAGACATTATAGAAAGTTAAATTAGGACAAATCCCATTTAAATTATTGTGGACTCTGAACATTTCTTAGATCATCTTGGTCTATTAATGGTGAAAGAGTTATAGGATGATGTTTGTACATTACTCTGATTTGATCTTAAAAATTCTATTGTAGCATTTTGAAGCATTGGCTAATCGGGCTGCTACCACTGGTCATGTTATTGATATCTACGCATGTGCATTAGATCAGACAGGTCTCCTGGAGATGAAATGCTGTCCTAACCTTACCGGGTATGTATTCACATTTTTATAAGGTTTGCAATTATAAACTAATAATGAGAGTTTACAAATATAAGCCAATGACAATTTTGGAAAAAGTCACCGAGTCATCATCCGGCTGCCACTCTAGGGCAACAGCTGTTAAGTTTTTTATACTCCTTTCAGTGATGCTCACAAATTTTTTCTAAAATACAGTTTAAAAGGCACAAGTTCTGTTTGAAAAGCTTGTCTTGATACTGTTAAGTCGTATTTTATTACTTGAGTGGCTTTTGTGAAATTTAATTAACATACCATAAAATTGACCCATTTAAAGCATATAATTTATTTTACTTTCTTTTGGCTGTGCTGCATGGCATGTGGCATGTGGGATCTTAGTTCCCCAACCAGGGATTAAGCCAATGCCCCCTGCATTGGGAGCACAGAGTCTTAACCACTAGACAGCCATGGAAGTCCCTAAGCATATAATTTACTTTTTTAGTATATTCTAACTATCACCATAATTTAATTTTAGGACATTTACATTATCCCAGCAAGAAACTCTGTACCCATTAGCAGTCACTCTCTATTTCTCCTTCCTTCTCCTCCCCTTTCAGCCTGGACAACCACTAAACTACTTTCTGTCTGTATAGACTTGCCTATTCTTGATATTAGGGGGAAGCCAGTTTGTCCTTCACCATTAAGAATAACGTTAGCTGTGGGTTTTTGTAGATGCTTTTATCAGGTTGAATATGTTCTTATCCCTAGTTTGTTGGATTTTACTTTGAGTGAGATGGGAAGTCATTAGTGAGTTTTCGGGAGAGGAGTGATATGATCTGACTCAATGTTTTAAAAGGGTCATTGATTTCAGTTGTCTTCAGCAGTAGGGTACAGGAATACCAAGTGGTGGTATCACAGGTGGTGAGACGTGGTTGGATTTGGGATATATTTAGAAGGTAGAAGATTTGCTGATAGGTTGGATCTGGGGTTTGAGAAAAGCAGATGAGTCTAGAAGGGATTATGCTGTTCTTTATTGAAATGGATACGACTGGGAGGAACAGTTGGGAAGAAGATTAGGAGTTCAGTTCTGAATGTGTTTGGTTTAATATGCCAGTAGACATCCATTGGAGGAATTGAGTAGGCAGTTGGATATTAGAACCTGGAAAACAGAAGATAAGTCTGGATTTATATCTGTAGATATAAATGTGGGAGTTGCCAGAAATTACAGGTTTTTTTAAAGTAGTAAAAGTGGATGAGATTATCAGATTGTGTAATTTATCACTGTGAAGGTCATTGGTGACTTTCCTGAGAGCGTTGAAAGTTGACTTAGAGTGAATAAGAAAAGGAACAGGAGAGGGGATTGCCAGCAGCTGGTACAGACCAGAACTTCTCAGACTTCCATTTCACATTTACACGTCAGAAGGATATCTTGGTAAAATGTGGATTCTGGGTTTAGTATGCATAGGATGGGACTTAAAATTCTGCTTTTCAAACAAGACCCTTGGTGATGCCAGTGTTGATGGGTCAAGGGCCACACTGACTAGGAAGGGTATAGACAGCTCTTGCATGAAAGTTTGTTGTAAAAGGGAGCAGATAATAGGGTGCCGTATATGTTGCCATTAATTTAGGATGCTTAACTAGGTGTAGTGATAACGTAGATCACTATAGATAGTATGTTTACAAAAGTAGAAAATCTGAAAGAATGTACATGCCGACTGTAAAATCAGTATGTTAGGTTGTCAAAATTTCTCAATCAGGGTCAGTGTACAAGCTTCAATTATATTTTTGTATACCAGTAACAAATACAGCAGACCCTTGAACACCATGAATTTGAACTGCACAGGTCCACTTATATGTGGATATTTTTTCAGTAAATATACACTGAATTACTACACCATCCTTAGTTGGTTGAATTTGGGGATGTGGAACCATGGATTCAAAGGGGTAACTAAAAAGTTTAACATAGATTTTTGACTGAGCATAAGGGTCTGTGTTTGTCCCAACTCTGGGTTGTTCAAGAGTCAACAATAAATAGCAAACAAAATTTAACAACATACAATCTATGATAGCATCAGAGATGACATAAATTAGGACTTTAGCAATATCAAAAATAAAACTACTGTTGAGTACTTCTCTGGTAGTTCAGTGGCTAAGACTCTATACTTCCAATGTAAGGGGTCTGATTTCAATCCCTGGTCCTGGAACCAGATCCTGCATGCCTCAATGAAGACCTGGCACAGCCAATAAATAAATACAATCTCATTAAAAAAGTTACTGTTGATTAATTATACCACATCAGTTTTATTATTTTGCCTAATTTAATTTTTGATTGTTTTTATTATTTAAAACTGCTCAAAATGTTTTTATTATTTAAAAACTATACAAAATGTTTATAAATGTTTGTACTCACGTTGTTTATATGTGTCCTCTTTTAATTTTTTATTAAAATTTTTGTTTAATCCCCCATTTAATGTAAACAGAAGTTTTACATGCCTTTCCCTACTTTGGGCTTCCCTGGTGACTCAGAGGGTTAAGCATCTGCCTGCAATGCAGGAGACCAGGGTTCGATCCCTTGGTCAGGAAGATCCCCTGGAGAAGGAAATGGCAACCTGCTCTGGTATTCTTGCCTGGAGAATCCCACGGACAGAGGAGCCTGGTGGGCTACAGTCCAGGGGTCACAAAGAGTCGGACATGACTGAGCGACTTCACTTTCCCTTAATTTGCATTTTTTCCTACTTTGCATTTTTTACTCATATCCAGGCAATAGATTTATACAGTTGACTTTTGAACAATTTGAGAATTAGGGGAACTGACCCTTTGCATAGTGGAAAGTCTGAATATAATTTGTAGCTGGCCCTTTATCTGTGATTCTTCCATATTTGCAGTTCTACATTCTCAGATTCAACCATCAGTGAATAGTATGGTTCTGTGTATTTACTACCAAAGAAAAAAAAAACAAACACACGTGTAAGTGAACACATGCAGTTTAAAGCCTGTGTTGTTTAAGGATCAATTGTATATTACTCCACTGTGTGGATGTACTGTATTTTATTCAGCTAGTTCAACAGAAGATCATCTGGATTATTTCTAATCTTTTATTACTGTAAAAAGTACTTAAGTGAATAGACTTGTGCCTATATTTTGCTTTTTGGTTTTGTTTGCCCAGTGATCTTTGGGATGGATTCCTAATAGTGTGTTTGCTGGATTAAAGAGAAAATACATATTTAATTTTGTTATATATTGTCACATTCCCTTGCGTTGGGGTGCACCATTTTCCATTCCCATCAGCAATTATGAAAGTGCCTACTTTCCCCACAGTCTCCTCAACATTGTCAGACTGCTTTGCTGATTTATTAGAGTGGAAATGGCATCTCAGTTTCTATTTGACAATTAATATTTTTTTAAAACTTAAATTTATAGAAATACATGGTTATGGAAAAAAAATTAACAGTATTTAAGTGCATAAAGTGAAAATGCTCCCAAAATATCCCTGTATTTTCATCACTCTGTATAATACTGTTAAGTTTGATGTGACACATAGAGACAAATACATGTGTATACACATACACATGTAGATATTTTGTTTTTAAAAATGGGAATGCCTGCCATTAACTCAGCTGTCTTCACTAGCAGGGAGAACTGGGTAACTGGGGTAGGAGAGACACATATGTTCAGTTCAGTTCAGTCGCACAGTCGTATCTGACTCTTTGCGACCCCATGAACCAGAGCACGCCAGCCCTCCCTGTCCATCACCAACTCCTGGAGTCCATCCAAACTCATGTCCATCAAGTTGGTGATGCCATCCAAGCATCTCATCCTCTGTTATCCCCTTCTCTTCCTGCCCTCAATCTTTCCCAGCATCAGGGTCTTTTTAAATGAGTCAGCTCTCCACATCAGGTGGCCAGAGGGTTGGAGTTTTAGCTTAAACATCAGTCCTTCCAGCGAACACCCAGGACTGATCTCCTTTAGGATGACTGATTAAATCTCCTTGCAGTCCAAGGGACTCTCAAGTCTTCTCCAACACCATAGTTCAAAAGCATCAATTCTTTGGTGCTCAGCTTTCTTTATAGTCCAGCTCTCATATCCAATACATGTTACTGTGTACCTATTTGTGCTTTCTGAATTTTGTTTTCCCAGCATCAGGGTCTTTTTAAATGAGTCAGCTCTCCACATCAGGTGGCCAGAGGGTTGGAGTTTTAGCTTAAACATCAGTCCTTCCAGCGAACACCCAGGACTGATCTCCTTTAGGATGACTGATTAAATCTCCTTGCAGTCCAAGGGACTCTCAAGTCTTCTCCAACACCATAGTTCAAAAGCATCAATTCTTTGGTGCTCAGCTTTCTTTATAGTCCAGCTCTCATATCCAATACATGTTACTGTGTACCTATTTGTGCTTTCTGAATTTTGTAATGTATGATGTATAACCTGTTTTAAAAAGATTTTTAAAAAATTACTGAGGACAAATATAAGTGTTAGGGGCACTCAGGTACCCTCAGAATTGAGATTATTTGTGGGGTAGGAATATTTTCATATAATTGAGTTTTTAAAATTAATGTTAATAAACATATTTTAGGAAATATCTTTAAAATGTTGTTAGTAGTGTCGAGAAACAATTTGCTTTTCTGGTTTTACCACATGGACCCAAGTACTTGCATCACATTGTTTCTTGTTCTTTTCATGCAGAGGATACATGGTAATGGGCGACTCTTTCAACACTTCTTTATTCAAGCAGACCTTTCAAAGAGTTTTTACCAAAGATATGCATGGGCAGTTTAAAATGGGCTTTGGTGGTACATTAGAAATAAAGGTAAGAGCTAAAACTTAACATGTGTGGTATGTTACCAAGAGAGAAATTTGTAGGCTTGATCATAATTTTAAAATACCATCAGTCAAATTCAATATATACTTTAAAAATAGTGGTTACCTTATATTGAAACCTGGAGTTAGAGATTTTATTCACCATAATACTGTTCATTATTAAACATATAATGAAATTTTACTTGAGCCTCCATAGACAATTGTTAAAACAAGAAAAAATCATGTAAGTAAAATTTCCTTTGACTCTATCTTTTGTTTATATAGGGTTTAACTTTTTAAGGCTAGATATACCTTGTTTTATTGTGCTTTGCAGGTACTATGTTTTTTTACAAGTTGAGGATTTGTGGCAACCCTGTGTGGAGCAAGTCTGTTAGCACCATTTTTCCACCAGCATTTGCTTATTTTATGTCTGTGTCACATTTTGGAAATTCTCACAATATTTGAAACTTTTTCATTATTATTGCATTTGTCATCTGTGATTTTTAATGTTACCATTAATACCATAATTATTTTGGGGCACCATGAACCATGCCTATTTAAGACAGTGAACTTAATCACAAATGTATATGTTCTGATCACTCCATCTATCTCTGTCCCTCTTCTTAGGACTTCCTATTCCCTGAGACACAATAATATTTTAAATTAGGTCAATTAATAACCATGCAATGGCCTCTAAAGCGTTCAAGTGAAAGAAAGAGTCCCACGTCTCTCACTTTAGATCAAAAGCTTACTGAGGAAGGCATGTCAAAAGCCAAGACAGGCCAAAAGCTAGGCTTCTTGGCACCAAACATTTAGCCAAGTTATGAAGGCAAAGGAAAAGTTCTTGAAGGAAATTAAAAGTACATGAATGATAGCAAAAAGAAAGTGAAATAGCCTGATTGTGGATATTTTTAGTGTCCTGGGTAGAGGACAAAACCTGCTATAACATTCCCTTAGGGCAAATCCTAACCTCGAGCAGGCCCTAACTCTCTCTAATTCTCGGAAGGCTGAGAGAGGTGAGGAAGCTGCAGAGGAAAAATCCGAAGCTAGCACAGAGTTGGTTCATAAGGTTTAAGGAAAGTATGAAAGTACAAGGGAAGCAGCAAGTGGTGATGTAGAAGCTGCAGGAAAATTACCCAGAAGATCTAGCTAAGATAGTTGATGAAGGTAGCTAATTAAAACAAGTTTTCAATGTAGGTGAAATGGTATTCTACTGGAAGAAATTGCCATTGAGAACTTTTATAGCTGGAGAGAAGTCAGTGTCTGGCTTCAAAGGACAGTCTTGATTCTCTTGTTAGGGGCTAATGCAATTGGTGACTGTAAGTTGAATTAAGACTCATTTACCATTTCTGAAAATCCTTAAACCCTTAAGAATCTTCTCTCCATGCTCTTTAAGTGGAACAGCATAGCCTGGATGACAGCATATCTGTTTACCGCATGTTTACTGAATATTTTGAACCCACTGTTGAGACCTGCTGCTCAGAAAAAAAAGGTTCTCTTTTTAAATACTACTGCTCACTGAAAATCTGGAAAACTCAGCAGTGGCCACAGGACTGGAAAAGGTCAGTTTTCATCCCAATTCCAAAGAAAGGCAATGCCAAAGAATGCTCCAACTACCGCACAATTGCACTCATCTCACATGCTAGTAAAGTAATGCTCAAAATTCTCCAAGCCAGACTTCAGCAATATGTGAACCGTGAACTCCCTGATGTTCAAGCTGGTTTTAGAAAAGGCAGAGGAACCAGAGATCAAATTGCCAACATCCGCTGGATCATGGAAAAAGCAAGAGAGTTCCAGAAAAACATCTATTTCTGCTTTATTGACTATGCCAAAGCCTTTGACTGTGTGGATCACAGTAAACTGTGGAAAATTCTGAAAGAGATGGGAATACCAGACCACCTGACCTGCCTCTTGAGAAATCTGTATGCAGGTCAGGAAGCAACAGTTAGAACTGGACATGGAACAACAGACTGGTTCCAAATAGGAAAAGGAGTACGTCAAGGCTGTATATTGTCACCCTGCTTATTTAACTTATATGCAGAGTACATCATGAGAAATGCTGGACTGGAAGAAACACAAGCTGGAATCAAGATTGCTGGGAGAAATATCAATAATCTCAGATATGCAGATGACACCACCCTTATGGCAGAAAGTGAGGAGGAGCTAAAAAGCCTCTTGTTGAAAGTGAAAGAGGAGAGTGGAAAAGTTGGCTTAAAGCTCAACATTCAGAAAACGAAGATCATGGCATCTGGCCCCATCACTTCATGGGAAATAGATGGGGAAACAGTAGAAACAGTGTCAGACTTTGTTTTTTTGGGCTCCAAAATCACTGCAGATGGTGACTGCAGCCATGAAATTAAAAGGCGCTTACTCCTTGGAAGAAAAGTTATGACCAACCTAGATAGTATATTCAAAAGCAGAGACATTACTTTGCCGACTAAGGTCCGTCTAGTCAAGGCTATGGTTTTTCCTGTGGTCATGTATGGATGTGAGAGTTGGACTGTGAAGAAGGCTGAGCGCCGAAGAATTGATGCTTTTGAACTGTGGTGTTGGAGAAGACTCTTGAGAGTCCCTTGGACTGCAAGGAGATCCAACCAGTCCATTGTGAAGGAGATCAACCCTGGGATTTCTTTGGAAGGAATGATGCTAAAACTGAAGCTCCAGTACTTTGGCCACCTCATGTGAAGAGTTGACTCATTGGAAAAGACCCTGATGCTGGGAGGGATTGGGGGCAGGAGGAGAAAGGGACGACCAAGGATGAGATGGCTGGATGGCATCACAGACTCAATGGACGTGAGTCTGAGTGAACTCCGGGAGTTGATGATGGACAGGGAGGCCTGGCGTACTGCGATTCATGGGGTCGCAAAGAGTCGGACACGACTGCGTGACTGAACTGAACTGAACTGCTCACTGAAAATGCACCTGGTACTCCAAGAGCTCTGATACAAATGGACAATGAGATTCATGTTGTTTTCATGCCTGCTAACCCAGTATCCGTTATGCAGCCCATGGATCAAGGAGTAATTTCAACTTCAAGTCATATTTTTTAAGAAATATGTTTCATAAGGTCATGGCTGCCATTCATTTGATGAATCTTGGCAGAGAATTCACCATTCTGGATGCCATTAAGAACATAATGTGATTTGTGGAAGGAGGTAAAAAATATCAGCCTTAACAGGCATTTGAAAGAAGTTTCAAGCCTCATGGGTCTCTGAGGGGTTCAAGACTTCAGTGGAGGAAGTAATTATAGTTATAGTGGAAGCAACTAGGGAACTAGAATTAGAAGTGGGGAATTAGAGCTAACTAGAATTAGAGCCTGGGGACCTCTCTGGTGGTCCAGTGGCTGAGACTGTGCTCCCAATGCAGGGGGCCTAGGTTCCATCCCTGGTCAGGGAACTAGATCCCACATGCCGCAAATAGGAGTTCGTATGTTGCAACTGAAAGAAGCCACGTGCCACAACCAAAAGATCCTGCATGCTGCAGTAAAGGTCAAAGATCCTGTGTGCTGCAACTAGGACCTGGCGCAGCGAAATAAATACTTAAAAGAAAATGAAGCCTGCAGATGTGACTGAATTGCCACAGTCTCATGATGAAACTTGAATGGAGAGGAGTTTCTTCTTCAGAATGAGCAAAGAAAGTGGGGTTTCTTGAAACAGAATCTGCTGGTGAAAATACTGTATAGATTGTTGAAATGACCACAAAGGATCTAAAGTATTATATAAACTTAGTTGATGAAGCAGTGACAGAGTTTGAGAGGACTCACTCCAATTTTGAAAGCGGCTCAATTAATGGCTAAAATGCTGTCCAACAGTGTTGCATTCTACAGAGAAATTGCTTGTGAAAAAAAGAGTCATTTGATGCAGCAAACTTCATTGTTGTCTTCTTTTAAGAAATTGCCACATGTATCCAGAAAGCTCTCATTCAAACAGATGCCGATGTGGAGCCCACCAATATGGAGGGCTGACTGTATATTCTTATTTGCAGACCTCAAGGGAAATAAAGATTTCAGGAGCTATTGGACCCTGTGTGTCTCTCAATTCTAAAGGACCCTGTGTGTCTGAAAATGTAAGTCACGACCTTTTTTTCTAAAAAGAAAATCATTAATTCTCAGGGAAGATCCAGTAGAGACCTGGGGTGGCAGTATGTAGCATTCCTTTCAGAATTACTGTGTGGGTGCTTTACAGTAGAGCGTGCTTCCGCTTCCATTGGTGTACCTCTGTTTGTGGTGGTTCTTTCCACATGCTGCTTTTCCCATCCATCCCGAAATTAGAACTTTTGTACTGTCACTAGCCTTCTATTTTTCATGCCTAAGTAATTCCTTGCCCCATTGTGCCTGGGGGGAAAAAAGCAACTATTATGATTTGGAAAGTTGGAGATTTCTGAAAGTCAAAATTAATCCCCTCATTTTTTTCATTAGAGATTCCATTGGAATAATTAAATTAGATTTAAGATTTTGAAAGTGAAAGTCACTCAGTTGTGTCTGACTCTTTGCAACCCCATGGACTATATAGTCCATGGAATTCTCCAGGCCAGAATACTGGAGTGGGTAGCCTTTCCCTTCTCCAGGGGATCTTCCCAACCCAGGATTCTAACTCAGATCTCCCACATTGCAGGCGGATTCTTTACCAGCTAAGCCACAAGCTGAATTAATTCCTTTCTTTACTATTATTCTATCTAGGAGATGTAGAAGGTGCTTTGAAATGGTAGAATCATGTAGCTGTGAAGAAAATGATGCGATAAAATACAAACTGTGCAATCATCTTTGAAATGACACTTTAAAAATTAATTTTAAGCAGTTTGCATGGTAAAAATTTATATCTAAGATGTTTTCTTGGAAATTAGACTGCTTAAATTACACAGTTCTGATCTGAAGAACCTGTATTCATATATGCATATGTTAAATTACTATCTCTTTAAGTGGATTAAATCATTGGATAGAAGGATAATGTTAGTTGTCATTACTTCATTAAATTGAGTATACTTTTAATGTCTACAATATGAGAACTTATGCTAATACTTTTATAATTTACTTAGCAAGTATTTGAATTAATTTTATTTGTGGGAAAACTGCTTAATTTTATTTCATGGCATATTTATATGATCTTAAAAAAATCTTAGACATTTGACATTTACTGAATTAGTTAGAAACCTGAAGTAAATTTTTTCTCACTGGTATTTTTTTCTACGTTTCCACCTTTATATATATATATGCATATATATATATGTGTGTGTGTGTGTGTGTGTGTATAAATAAGTAAGTAAGTGTTAGTCGCTCAGTCATGCCCAACTCTTTGCGACCCCATGGACTGTAGCACACCAGGCTCCTGTGTCCATGAGATTTTCCAGGCAAGGCTACTGGAGTGGGTTGCCATTTCCTTCTCCAGGGGATCTTCCCAGCTCAGCGATCGAACCCAGGTCTCCTGCACTGCAGGCAGATTCTTTACCAACTGAGCTACAAAGGAAACCCGTATGTGTGTGTGTGTGTGTGTGTGTGTGTGTGTGTGTATATAGTGTGTATATATATATATAGTGGTAAATTGGAGAAGGCAATGACCCACTCCACTACTCTTGCCTGGAAAATCCCATGGGCAGAGGAGCCTGATAGGCTGTAGTCCATGGAGTCGCTAAGAGTCTGACACAACTGAGTGACTTCACTTTCACTTTTCATTTTCATGCATTGGAGAAGGAAATGGCAATCCACTCCAGTGTTCTTGCCTAGAGAATCCCAGGGACGCGGGAGCCCTGGTGGGCTGCCATCTATGGGATCGCATAGAGTCTGACACGACTGAAGCGACTTAGCAGCAGCAGTGGTAAATTCCCACTCCAGTACTCTTGCCTGGAGAATCCCATGGACAGTCTGGCAGGCTACAGTCCATGGGGTCGCAAGAGTCAGACACGACTTACTGACTACACCACCACCACCACCACCAGAGATAAATTATATTCTCTAGCTTTCAAATATGCTGTTTTATTTTTACAGGAGATAGGAACAGGCGGCACTTGTCAGTGGAAGATATGTGGACCAGTCCCACTACAACCTTAGCCATATATTTTGAAGTTGTCAATCAGGTATGACTTTTACATTTGAATATTGAAATGTATATTTGAAAACTTAATTTAGGCCATGAGTATTTCCAGAGCTATGACCAAAAGATTATTCTGTTTTGAAATTTTTCTTTGTCATTTTCTATTTCTCAAGGCTACACTCCTTGGTGAGAGGACATACTGTATAATAAGAGACGTCAGGGAGAGCTGCAAATACCCAACCTTGGGGAACCCAGCTCTTAGTCTTTTGTTTTAAAACTGTAGCATAAATAAAATCTTAAATTCTGTTCTAGTTATGCATTTTTGTAGGTAGCTATCTAGTTCCTCCTAGGTGTCGCAAGGTATATACTGATATATGAGTCCTTTTGAAAGAAAGTTTAAGATATCAAAATTTATAGAAAAAGATTGGAAGGTAAAAGATCCAATATTTGGAAAGATATTTTGTTCTGCTGCAGGAGAACATTATCATATTAAAGAATGATATAATGTATAAATATTGATATACCAGTAGTTATTGGGCATAAAATGAATTATGAAGTATTAGTAGTGAGCCTGCCTAAAATAGATGCAGTAATTTTTTTTTTAACTATTAAAATTCGTTAAAAAGATAGTGGCTCTTATTGACAGACAGTAACAACCACCACAAAGCAAGAATGTCTGTTGTCAGAGGGCATGAAGAAAGTTTCCCTTTTGACCGTCTTGTTTCTTTCTGAGGATTATTATCATATGTTACAGTTGGTCTCTTCTCATTAATGGTTTTCTGTTGATCATCTGTTCGTCATGTGATTATCTTCCTAAAGTCTCTGTTTTCATCTTATGTACCTAGGGGAGGAGAACTTAGCTCAAGTTCTCTTTCTTTTATTGAATTGTAGTCAATTTAAAATGTTGTGTTAGTTTCAGATATACAGCAAAGTTATACATATATATTTTTCTATTCTTTTTCAGATTCTTTTCCCTTATAGGTTATTTCAAAATATTGAGTATAGTTCCCTGTGCTATAAGTAGGTCCTTGTTGGTTATCTGTTTTATATATAGTAGTGTGTCTATGTTAATCCCCAAATCCTAATCCCCCACCCCAACCTTCCCCTTTGGTAACCATAAATTTGTTTTCTATGTCTGTGAATTTATTTCTGTTTTGTAAATAAGTTCATTTGTATTTTTTTTTTTAGATTCTACATATAAATGATATCATATGATATACATGTTTCTCTGTCTCTCTTACTTAGTATGATTATATCTCAGTCCATCCATCTTGCTTTAAAGGCATTGTTTCATTCTTTTTTATGTTAGTTCCATTTCCTTTTATCTAGTTACTGTTAGGCAGAATTGCCTCACATATGCTTTTTTTTAATCTTTTAATTTCTTTACACTTCTCCCTTCATTTTGCTTTTTCATGTTTCTCTAAATTATATATTACTTGAAATTGGTTTACTAGCTTGACTCAATCCCCTCTTACCCTTCATAATTTTTCTCCTCTCCCCAATATATTTCTCTTTCATGTGGCAAATCACCATTGTTCTGTATGCCCTTGAAATAAGCATCCTTCTGATAGATTTTAGAATGAATTGTTAGTGCTAGGATATGCAATCCATGAGTATATGACAACATTGTAATAGACATTGCTTAGATTCTGCTCTTTTATTTTTCTGCAGCATAATGCTCCAATTCCTCAAGGAGGGCGTGGTGCAATCCAGTTTGTGACTCAGTATCAGCATTCAAGTGGGCAGAGACGTATACGAGTGACCACCATTGCTAGGAAGTAAGTTGTATTTGTTAGAGATTTATGTGTCTTGCTCCCAAAACTGGCTTCCTATTTTGAATGACATTTTGGAATGAAGTTAGTCTGGAAAGGATTCTTAGATGAGGTGAATCTAGATGTGAACAGGTCTATTTTTTGGTCTATTTTTGTTTGTCTTGGACTTGATTGTCTGGGTAGGAAGTGTTGGTCAGTATAAACTTAACCTGATCTAGTTATGGTTTAGAAAATGTACACTGAAGGAAGGCATCAGAGCTCTCCTTTTATGAAATGTATTTAAATTCCAGCTTCATTTCTGAAAACCATGAGACTATTTTGGTGAGTGATGGACATGGCCTAATGTTTCAACAGAGTGTTGTGTTAGATGGCCTGTTAAATAGTAGAGGGCAGTATGTAGAGAGATGAGATATATTGTCCTGCTATAACTTTGCTCTGACTTAAAATCCTTGAATGAATGTTAAGGGAATATATTGTTCTTTTGAAGACAAAGGGCCAATTGAGCTTTCCTTTATGTTTGTTCAGATTTCATACTACAAACTTTGAAATATTGATTCTTGGCAAATAGGTCAATTTATTTATGCCCCCTCAACATATACACTGGAGAAGGAAATGGCAACCCACTCCAGTGTTCTTGCTGGAGAATCTAAGGGACAGAGGAGCCAGGTGGGCTGCCGTCTATGGGGTGGCACAGAGTTGGACACGACTGAAGCGACTTAGCAGCAACATACACACATCCCACCCCCACATGCCTGTATAACTTAATTTGGAAATCAAAATATTTGCTTAAGGAAACAACTGAGCATGTCAAATTGAGGGGTACTTTACAAAGCCACTGGCTTAGACTCAACAAAAATGTCTTAGAAGGCAAAGAAACTGTTAGTAACTTGTCCAAATTAAAGGAGATGAAAGAGACATTACAGCTAAAGCCAGTTTGCTATCCTGGATAAAATCCTGTCAGGAACATTTTTGCTTTAGGGACATTGTTGAGACAATTGGGGCAATTTGAATTTGTTCTACATATTGGATAAATATATATATTTTTCCTTTAACCACGGACTTTATCGTTTGAATAATTGCAACTATTATTCTATATACAAATTTTAATTTCTTACAAAAGTCTATATTCTGTATTGCTAGGTCACTTCACTTTCCATTTTATGCCAAATTTCCATCAAGTCCAGATTGTGTGGTGGTGGTGGTGTTCATTTGCTAAGTTGTGTCCAACTCTTTGTGATGCCACGGACTATAGCCTGCCTGGTTCTTCTGTCCATGAGATTTCCCAGACAAGATACTGGAGTTATATCAGTGTTTCATTTCATTAATTTTGTAACTGAGGCTGTATAAGGGAACTTTTTTATTCTTAGGAGATACACACTGAGGTATTTAAGGAGAAGGTGATAAATCTATCTTTAATTTACTCTCACAAAGTTTGGCCAAAGAAAAAGTGTGTGTGTATGAAGGAAGAGAGAATGGCAAAGCAGAATGTTACAGTGCTTACAATTGTTTAATCTAGGTGATGAATATATAGATCATTCTACTCATTGCTTTTATGTTTGAAATACTCTTAAAATGAAAAGTTTTTAAAAGAGGTTAATCTTTCAAGAGAAAGGGAACTTTTGTTGTAAGAAATTTTTCATGGATTTATAGATCTTCAATTTTTTTTTGCCTTGAATTTTTGAGGCTATTTGTAGAAAGATACCATGTGTGTTTTGGTGCCATTTATATCATGTGTCTCACCAAAGCACCCGCTTCTTCAAATTAACTTATCTTGGCCATTTTCAATAATTGAGTCTTATTTTTTTCCCTTTATTTATTAGAAATGTGACTTTAGGGGCGGAGGCAAGTGCATTTGTTAAGTGAATAAACCATATGAAAGTAAAGGACTTAAGTTCTGTGTTGTATAGAGAAAATAACTTTGATCTGGAAAGTTTGGTTTGAAACTACTGGTAAGAATCATAGTGAAAGAGTATTGAAAATACAGAAGACAGATTTTGCCATGTGAACAAACCCTTTAAACTTTAGGAATAAAATTTTAAATTTATGGCTAAATAACTTTTAAGTAGTAAATTTGTATGTGTTTGCTTGCTAATGTATTTTTCACTGCTGACCCGTTTTGTTTTCAGGAGAAAAATGTTTCAGCAAGTGAATATCATGGTCGTACAAGTTGGGGAAATTCCCATTTAAAACAATTTTGCTTTTGAGAATTCTGTGGTGTTCTAGTGGTCCTAACCATTGGTACTTCAACTGCTGTGGGCTCTGGGTCACTCCCTGGTTGGGGAACTAAGATTCTGCAAGCCCTGCTGCGTGGCCAACAAACAAGCAACAGCTTTGTTTTTAGTTCTATGATATTTTTTTAGTTAAAAAGTAATTAAACTATTAGTATAATCACTAAGTGTTTAAATTGCACTAAAAATAACCTTTAAAATTACCAGTTCTTAGTCCTTTATTCATTCTCATTATTTTCTGCTTCTTGGTATTTCATTAGACTGAGATAATCTATGGCTGTAAGTCACCTGGAAAATATTAAACAATTATTTGTCTACTTGAAAAAAAATTAAAAGCAGAGGGAAAAAGGAGAAGAATTTGAGTGCTGCTGCCTGAGTTTTCTTGGGATCCCTTCTTAGAGCTCTGAGTCATGTAAAAGTGGTTCAGCTTTACACGAAGCTATAAGTATTGCCAGAATTTCCTTAAGTGAGGTACTTTAGGAAAAGGATCAGCTGAAGTATTAAAAAACTCTGCCTGTGAAATGTTAGATAAACAAACAAAAGGTATTGCTGGGTCTCCTCATTATCAGCTTGACTGGATTAAATTTATAGAAAAGGTGAGTAGTTTAATAAATTGTGCTATTTTATATATAATAGCAAATGAATCACTTAGACTAAAATTTTACTTAATATTTTTGATTGGTTTTAGTGTGTCAATATGGAGAGAAAAGAATACATAATAATTTTAGTTAGGTAATTTTTATTACTAATAATTGAATTAAAGACCAATGAGAAGAAATTCTGATACTTTATTCGTTTTCCATTTTAGGAAATGATAATTATTTAGTCTGGGAGAAAATTTTATTTTTTGTGTTTCCAGTTTTCTGTTTTTATAAGATTGAAGAAATGAATTTTTAAAGTCTGATATACCAATCCATGTCAGTTCAGTTCAGTTCAGTCGCTCAGTCGTGTCCGACTCTTTGCGACCCCATGGACTTCTGACTCTTTGTGACCCCATGGATTGCAGCACGCCAGGCCTACCTGTCCATCACCAATTCCTGGAGTTTACTCAAATTCTTGCCCATTCAGTTGGTGATGCCATCCAACCATCGCATCCTCTGTCGTTCCTTTTCCTCCTGCCTTTAATCTTTCCCAGCATCAGGTATTTTCAAATGAGTCACTTCTTCACATCAGGTGGCCAGAGTATTGGAGTTTCAGCTTCAACATCAGTCCTTCCAATGAATATTCAGGACTGATCTCCTTTAGGATGGACTGGTTGGATCTCCTTGAAGTCCAAAGGACTCTCAAGAGTCTTTTCCAACACCACAGTTCAAAAGCATCAATTCATCGGCGCTCAGTATTCTTTATAGTCCAACTCACATCCATACATGACTACTGGAAAAACCATAGCTTTGACTAGGCGGACCCTTGTTGGCAATGTAATGTCTCTGCTTTTTGATATGCTGTCTATGTTGGTCATAACTTTTCTTCCAAGGAGCAAATGTCTTTTAATTTCATGGCTGCAGTCACCATCTGCAGTGATTTTGAAGCCCCCCAAAATCAGGTCTGTCACTGTTTCCACTGTTTCTTCATCTGTTTGCCATGAAGTGATGGGACCAGATGCCATGATCTTAGTTTTCTGAATATTGAGTTTTAAGCCAACTTTTTCACTCTCCTCTTTCACTTTCATCAGGAGGATCTTTAGTTCTTCCCTTTCTGCCATAAGGGTGGTGTCATCTGTGTATCTGAGGTTATTGATATTTCTCCCAGTAATCTTGATTCCAGCTTGTGCTTCATCCAGTCCAGCATTTCTCATGATGTACTCTGCATATAAGTTAAATAAGCACGGTGCCAATATAAAGCCTTGATGTACTCCTTTCTTGATTTGGAACCAATCTGTTGTTCCATGTTCAGTTCTAACTGTTGAATTTTACACAGCTTGTTGTGATACCAACCCATGTATCTGTGTGCATACATACACACATACCTGTGCTTTTATTTTTATGTGTAACGATCTTAATGTTTTAAGGAATGTGTTTGGAAATCTACTGCTTCTGCGAGCACTAGTGGTCAAGAACTTGCCTGCCAGTGCAGGAGAGGTTAGGGACGCAAGTTTCATCCATGGGTCAGGAACATCCCCTGGAGGAGGGATTGCAACTCACTCCAGTATTCTTTCCTGGAGAATCCCATGGACAGAGAAGCCTGGCGAGCTGCTGTCCATGGGGTCGCAAAGAGTTGGACAGGACTGAAGCACCTAGGCACATGCAGTTATTTTAGAGGATTTTATTAGGTTTGGATGCTTTTTTCTGAAAAACAGTGAGTACTATACTGAAACTACTATTAGTGATGTTTTTAAACCTAATTTTTCTAGGTAATATTGGAATTTTGAAATGTTGAAGTAATTTTCTGTATCTTTTAAATTTAAATCTGTGTAATAGCCAACTAAGATATTATGAACATAATAATTTAGCAGCAATTCTGTGTTTTTTCTTGTTTTTAGCTGGGCAGATGCTCAAACTCAGATCCAAAACATTGCTGCATCTTTTGACCAGGAGGCAGCTGCCATTCTTATGGCTCGGCTGGCGATTTATAGAGCTGAAACTGAAGAAGGTCCAGATGTGCTTAGGTGGCTAGACAGGCAGCTCATTAGACTGGTAAGAAGTAAACATACTATTCTAAATCGGTATGCATTTATTTATGGTCAGTATTTTCTGATAATCTCTTTCAAAGGTACTTGATAGCGTAACTGAAGGACTATGTGAGGGACTACTGATCAAGTTGCTGAGAAGGGCATCGTAATGAATAGTAGAGTTCATTGATCTCTTCCAGTAAATGAAAATGCCTTTTTTCCTTAAAATGAAGGAGTGACAATGATGTAACGTATTATTATTTGGGGGGACTGATACCAAATTAATTCTCAATTTAATTGCTGTATTTGTTTTTACTGTATTTTTGCATAGTTTCCTCCACTGCTATGGTTTCAATTTTTTATTTTAGTGGAAGTTTGAAGAGAAATTAATTAGGATATAAAAATTATATACATTAACATACAAAACATAGACAAGTCTTTATTATCTGTATCTAGGCTACCAAAGTATATGTTAGTAAAGTTGTTAAGAATCATAATTATACTTGGGCTTTAACATGTCAGGAACCCATTACTTTCCTTATGCCTAGAATGCTTAGTTAAGTTCTGTTCTTAATGCTTCCTGTTTACTCAGCAAATTCTGGCCTATAATTTCCTTGAAAGTACTTCTTTAATTCTTCCTTGAGTTTGGAAACTCTACTGAGAACTCTCTTTGCTAGGCTATCAAATTTCTTTTTTTAGCAAGAAGTTTTTGTGTTTTTTGTCTAAATTTTCATGTATATTTAAAACATTATTGAGGGAACTAGTCTTTGTTTAATAAAGCTAACCATTTTTGTAGCATCATCCAGTGCTTTCCTTCTTTCACTTTGGAGGGTGTTTTTATGCTGGTACCTCTTTGTGAAGAAAGCAGTGTTATGACAACATCAGCCTGTCTTTTTTTGACAAGAGTCGTAAAACCTCTCTTGGAGCCAACCATTAATTGGACACCATCAGTACAAATGCCAGAATATTTTCTGCAAGGTAGACTTTGGTTTCCATATAAGAAGATCAAAACATTAAATATGTTTTGCCCTTTGCTTGTTTAGGGCAGCATAAAAGTCCTCTGGAATTTCACTGTTATTTAGCAGCTTGGCATGACATTGGTGAAATCTGTTGACTTGTTTGCTTGATTAGGGAAGCTGTTATTTTTCATCCAATTATACAAACCTCTTCAACATCATGTAACATGTCATGAATGCATTCACTTTTTTTATTATTTTACAATGGAACCTTTCTAATTTCTCAGACTTCATCTTGTCCCAGCATTTTACTTACTATAATTTTACACGTGGTCATTATTAGGTTCTTATCCACTGTGTGACTTTTTCTTTTCTAGATAAATTTTTCTCAGAAATATCTTGTTTTCTGAGCTTTTCCACTGATTGTGACTATGTAATTTTAACAAATACTTTACTGCTTTGAGAATCTAAAAGCTGTTTGAAGTAATCAGCACATTTATTTGTCAAATGGCTATGATTTGTAGTAAAGTACTTTGTCCGTTTTGCTGGAGCTATCACTGCTTTTGTAGGTTATGACATATGACACAAAATTGGATAGTATAACTTGAGTATCAACCTGTGTAAAACCCACTGATAAGTATCTTTCAGTGTGAAGCTGGGCTTCTTCTGTTATACTGGTAGGACCAGGCGCTTTAGTTGTGCTGTTTTTAAGGATTGCTTCCATCATTACCATTTTCTTATAGAGGTTAGGCTTTGACCCTTTGGGCCCATTTATGTGGCTGGCTTTGGGCATAGCTAATAGCTGAATTAAAGACTAAAGTTCTTACAAGTGTTGTTATTTTCTCCAAGAAAATTGTGTTTCTATCGCTTTATTTGCCGGATCTTACTACCTCTAAATAACTCAAACAGTGGATTTTGGATATACCTCCTTTTTGTTTCAGCTTTTTGTTTTTTTTCTCATTTGTGATAGTGTTCTGGTTGGGTTGTAAATAAGAACTACTCCCCACAATTCCAGTAATTAATGCTAGGGCATTTGAGTGTTCAATAAAATTTTAAAAAGTAACCTAAAGATTAGAAATTTATGTATGTGTATATTACACAAAATTTATATTGTTATTTGTGGCATAGGCAATATTTATAAAAATAAGTTAATATGTATTTAACCTCTGGATGAAAAAGGACTTTAAATATGAAACATATAATCAGGAGCCATTACATAAAAATATTAAAAGATTTATTACATTCAAATGAAACAAAAGTCTGTGTGGTTGAAAATGCCCTTAACACAATTTATTAACAACTTTATTACATGTATGGCAAAATTTGAAAATTTTCATCTATAAGAGCTATTGCAAATCAGTAGTATTTGGGTAAAAGATAAGCAAAGATCATGGACAAGGAATTAGCAAAAGAAGGACTGCAGTGACCAATAAAAATGAAAACAAAAACCATGAAAAGTTGCAGATCTTATAATAAAATCAAATGATGTGTGACATACTGGCTTTTCTGAAGAATCTTTTCAATGTGTTTGATGTTCTAGATCTCAAGTATATTTTATATTTTTGGCCAGTCCTTCCAGGAGAACTTTTACAATGGCAGAAATGTTCTGTCATTGCACTGTCCATTATGGACTACTGCTGACATGTGGCTCTTGAGTACTTGAAATATGGCTAGTGCAACTGAGAAGCTGGATTTTAATTTAATTTAAATTAATTTATCATAGCTAGTGGCTTTCATATTGGACAGTGAAAATTATTATCCTAATCTATAAATTTCATCCGTGAAATGTTATTAGGGCACATTGATGTCAGAAATACTCTTATTCCCAGATACCAAGATCTGTTTTCTGAGCATTAGTGCTGCAACTGCAGCTTTTTTATCCTTTGGATAGCTGTGGTTCTGAAATGATTTTTCCTGAAAGCCAAAAATGTGATCAAACCAATTATGCCTTTTATATGTTCTTTATGGCACAGATAGCTACGTACATGATTTAGTTAAACATTTTAGGCTACAGAAGCCCTGTACTGCTTTCGGCAGTGAACCTTTTGTTACTTTTTGCTTATTATTTTTGCCCTCGATCATATGCAAGTACTGATAGATGTTGCCAGGAAGTAGACCAGTTACATAAGAACTACAGAAACTTTTCAGGTCAGAGACTTTGCTGAAGAACAAAGAGGAAGCTACCGTTTACTGAGTGTCAGCCATTGTGCTGCGCACTTTCTGCTGTGGATTATCTCAGTTATTTTGATGCCTTTTGTTATATTTTCATGGAGGCTTTACTTCCCTATTGCTAGAGCATGTGTCTCTTTATTGCCTTTTAGGTTCTGCCTTTGTGTTCTTTCTTTACTGGTTTACCTGTTGATCTTGATTTTCTTTTCCTCAGTAGCTCTTTCTTTTTGGTATTTTTTCGAGTGTACCCAATTTTACACCATCATTTTGCCTTTAGAGCCACTATGGTATCTTGACAGTACATCTTTCTGTCTATAGACTTGTCTTTTTTAGGTAGGGTCTTAGGGGGTACATATTGAGCTCTTTGGGCCATCACCCAGAGCTCTTTATTTGCTATCAGAGACACTTAGTTTAAAAAAATTCAAGCACTTTTAATATGAGTTGTTCTGCACTGAAGCAAATGTATTGTTTGCTTCCAAAATTAAATTTCTGTCTTTTTTGGTAATCATTCTCTTGGTAAGTCTATAAATAATATCCCAGTTTTATCCTGCATCAAGTATCTGCCTCCTAAAGAGAATAACTTTTTAAAAATAGAAAACACATAGGCAGAAGTTTTAGCTCTATGCCAGAGAATGTATTACTAACAAGTTTTATTTTATTTAGTGTCAGAAGTTTGGCGAGTATCACAAAGATGATCCAAGTTCCTTCAGATTTTCAGAAACTTTCTCCCTTTATCCACAGGTGAGTAGACAAAAGATCTATGTTCTTAGTGTTGAAAGTAGCATTGGATCTCACTTTTCCTGTTGTCTTTTATTACTCATTTTACAGGATTATTCTTTTGGTTAGGTTTTAAGTTTTGAGATAGCTAAGAAAATAGTATTATGACTGAATAGTTAGTGAAAAGTAAGTAGTATTTTTATGATAACCTTGCATATAGCATATATTTGTGGTGAGTAGAAATTTACACCAGAACCTTATTGGGGAGCACAGTTGGTATGAAGCAGATTAGCTTTCCATCTGATAAAAGGGATCTAACTAATTGCAGTACTGCCAAAAGGAAGTAATTTTAACAATCTGCTAGTCTTATGGTATCATTGCCTGAGGACAACTTTATGGAGACATCCCAGATAAACAGAAAAGAACCTTTATCTTACAGAACCTTTCTACTTGAATAGTGGAGTCTATCTGTTATTTTGGTAGATATTCTCAAAAGTATAGGTTTATATGATGAGTAATAGAGATAATATGTATTCAACTGAGTATATATGAAGTGCAAGTAATTTAGGAGAATAAACATGGTTGACATGGATTCTGTTTTCAAGGAGCGTTCATTTTGAAGGATGAGATCTGTAATATATGTAAACAATGCAGAAAAGAAAGTGAGATTCAACACTACAAGAGAGACACAATATTTAAAGGAAACTTTAAAGAATCCTTCCAAATGGATTATTTGGTATATCTTTATGGAAGAAGTGGTATTTTATTTTACCTTAACCTGAAGAGATGTTAATATTGAGATATGGAAATTCAAAATTTTGCTCCTCACAGAAACTTTGTTTAAAGCTTCGACCTTCTTTTCAGAGATACTCTTATTTTTTGAAAATATTTTATTGATCTGTAACCCAGAAACTCCGTGTTTCTAGGGGGAGACTTCCCCAAGTCTCTAGTTGAGATTTTGGAGAATTAGATTAAGGCAGAGTCTACTTGTCTTAATGGAGAAGGGAATGGCTACCCATTCCAGTGTTCTTGCCTGGAGAATTCCATGGACAGAGGAGCCTGGCGGGCTATAATAGTCCATGGGGTCGAAAAGATTCAGGCACAACTAAGTGACTGTCACTCACTCACTTGTCTTAAGGGAGGCAACCCTTTGTGTTCTGAGAATTCTCAGACCTCACTTCATATCAGGAAATAGTAAGAGAATTGAGGGCATTTGTCGAAGTTATTGTTGTTTAGTCCCTAAGTCATGTCCAACTCCTTTGTGACCCTGTGGATTGTAGCTCTCCAGACTCCTCTGTCCTTGGAATTCCCCAGGCAAGAATACTGGGGTGGGTTGCCATTTTCTTCTCCAGGGGATCTTCCATCCCAGGGATTGAAACTGTGTCTCCTGCATTGGCAGGCGGATTTTTTACCACTGAGGCACCAGGGAAGCCCTTAGTCTAAATATTTGACTTAAATCCAAACAAGGGGTTTTTGTCTCTAGTCTTGTTTTTCTTTTGAGTCATCTCTTTTTAGTTGTTGTTGAGTTGCATTTTTAAGTAACTGATAAATATCATGGGTAAGATTCTGAGAAATACAATTTAGAATGTTCTTATTGTAAGTTGTTTTTTTGTATTAATGGTTGTAATAAAATGTGTTCATAGTAGTAAACTTCTGTTGCCATATTAAAATCAGTAAAAGCTATCTCACATGTTTTATCTTGTAGTTTATGTTTCATTTAAGAAGATCTCCTTTCTTGCAAGTTTTCAACAATAGTCCTGATGAGAGTTCATATTATCGTCACCACTTTATGCGTCAAGACTTGACCCAGTTCTCATCATGATTCAGCCTATTCTGTACGCTTATTCTTTTAGTGGACCACCGGAGGTAAGAGGGGTAGAAAAAGAAATTGGTTTTGTTACTGTGCTGTGTGCTATTAAAATAACTAGGTTTTTCTTGAAATATATTTATTAAATATGAGAATTTAATTCAAGCATGAATATCTTGTTATTCATATATACTCTTAATATTTATGAGTGCTTACTATATGCTTGGAGAAGGAAATGGCAATCCACTCCAGTATTCTTGCCTGGAGAATCCCATGGACGGAGAAGCCTAGTAAGTTACAGTCCAGGGGTCACAAAGAGTCGGACATGACTGAGCTACTTCACCTTCACCTTCACACTATATGCTAGATAAAATGCTAGGCTACATTAGGAAATTATTTAAAAAAAGAAACAGCTATAAGAGACTTTTTATTTATTAAAAAAATTTTTAACAGACTTTTTAAAGATCATTTTGTCTAGTCATTGGGTTGATAAAAACCCTATAGGGCTTGTGACTAGTCTTATGTCTTTACCCATGTCTACAGGTGATGATGATTCTAGAAAATGTATTCCAGAGTTTAATGTCTGACAATCAGGGCATTCTGTATAAACAAAACCTCTTGTTTTAATACAGTCCCATTCTCCTATAGTCTTTTGGAACATAAGATATAGTTAATTATAAAGATATATACTCGGAAAAATGATAAAGCTATCCATTTTGCCTTATTAGCAAACTGTCCCAATTATTTTGACTTATTTTCAAATAGATAGTTTTTCTGTTTCATGATTAAAGCAATTTGTTTACTTAAAAGTATGTAATGACTGTATTTGAAAATAATAACTTTAGGAAGGGTCAGTATAAAGAGAATATAATATCTATTGGTTAATGATCTCTAATGCTGCCTTTATTCACTTTTGTAAAAAATAGTGGGTAAAAAGTTATATTTTTTTTGCTGTTTTTAAAAGTAATTTGTCATAGTTTTTACTTTTCTATAAAATGCATTTTTAATTGGTCTAGCTATATCGTTGTCTCATAGTTGTTTGAATGAGGAAAGTAAGTTTTAGAAATACTTTTTAAAAAAAAAATTTCATAGTAATATATGTAAGTTGTAAACATCTGGAAAATGTCAAAAACTGTTTAGAAGAAAAATGGAATCCCACTGCCTGCTCCTGTCAGATTTCAAACTCTCCATTTAATCCATGAATCCCATTCATTTCTTAAGGCTTTGCATTTAAAGTTATCCTCTTTCTCTTCTGCATTGTCACTTCTCTCCTCATGATCATTCTCATTAACATAGAAACCTTAGCGTCACTCCTATTAAACAAATGGAGAAGGAAATGGCAACCCACTCCAGTACTCTTGCCTGGAGAATCCCAAAGAGTCGGACAGGACCGAGTGACTTCACTTTCTTTGACTTGTTAAACAAAAGCCCCTGGACTTCACATTGTCTCTAATTGCCTCCTCATTGCTCTGGTGCCATTCACAGCTAAATGCAGAGAGTTACTTGTTGTCTATATGTTCCCACGTTACATTCTCTTCTCAACCTATATTAGTCAGACTCTTGTCCCTGAGATTATTCTGAAACAACTCTTATCAAGGCCACCAAGCCCTCATCTTGTTGGAACTCACAACAGCATTTACACAGTTGAAAAACTTTTGCTCTAGGCTTCTCCAAGGGCTTCCCTGGTGGTTCAGAGGTTAAAGCGTCTGCCTGCAGTGCAGGAGGCCTGGGTTTGATCCCTGGGTCGGGAAGATCCCCTGGAGAAGGAAATGGCAACCCACTCCAGTATTCTTGCTTGGAGAATCCCGTGGACGGAGGAGCCTGGTGGGTTACAGTCCACGGGGTCACAAAGAGTCAGACACGACTGAGTGACTTCACTTTCACTTCCGCCTTTCACTTTCTCCAATGCCTACAGCACCTACTGGTTTTCCTCTTCCTCACTGCCTGTTCCTTCTCAGACTCCCCCTGCCGGCTTCTCCCTTTCTGAAATGTGCTCCGGGCTCAATCTCTGGCTTCTCTAGATTCCCTTGAAGCGGTGTAGTCTAATTCATATCTCTAATTGCCATCTTCATGCTTGTGATACCCAAATTTATGTCAGTTCAGGCCACTTCCTTCTATTTCATATTCAGAACTATGTTTCCATCTCCAAATTTTCTCTGTCCAAAGCCTTTCCCCTCTCAGTGGTGCTGCACACCATCAGACTTAGGAGTCATCTCTGATTTCCTCTTGACTAGACTCTATTTTCAATTGTTACTTCAGTTTAGCGATTCCTCAGAAAATTAAATTGAAACGTCCTTTAAGAATTCATAATAGCAAGATATTTTAAGTAGTAACATAATACATTAAAAAAATTTAAAAGATCCTAAAAAGATCAATTTTGTATTTTTAAGTAATTTTTCCTTCTTCCTCTTTCATTATTATCCTCACATCAGCCGGTTCTTCTTGATAGCAGCAGCATTCTTGCAGATCGTATTCTTCTCATGGACACATTTTTCCAGATTTTGATTTATCATGGTGAGGTAAGATTCCCTTGTGTTTAAAGCTATGCACACAGTTCCAGTAAATTCATATTTTAATTCATACTGCTAGAAGCTTTCCTCCCTTTACTATATGACTAGAAACTTTATTTCCACTTCTTTTAAGTTATGTGTAAAATGCAATTCTTCTCTTTGTGAATTTTTAGACTTAATTTGCAGTTGACCTGTCTGTAGTTATTTTGTCTGTTTGTCTGCACATAATTGGAGAAATGAATTTTATACAAAGCATAGCTGTGAAAGTAAGAGTGAGCATATCATACTTTTGGGTTTTACCTGAAGACACTTAGAAGGGAAAAGTCAGTAGGCGGGCTTTCCTTTTTATTATTTCATGTATCCATTTAAAAAGTATTCTGGGACTTCCCTGGTGGTCCAGTGGTTAAGACTCCATACTCCCAATGCAGGGGGCTAGGTTTTATCCCTGGTTAGGGAGCTAGAGCCTGCATGGTGCAACTAAAACCCAACACAGACCTCATCCCCACCCTCCAAATATTCCACACAAAGTATTTAAAGTAAAACAAAAATATTTCAGTTGACTTAAAGATTCATTTAAAGCACAAGCTAATTAAAATTTATAACTTAATTGGATAGGTAAGAGCAGACTTTTTGAGTAGCAATTGAGTTAATCTAGGTTATTTAGCATAACTCTATTCATTCCTGTATTTATTCATTCAGGCAGTATTTGAGTGCTTCCTCTGTGTAAGAAAGCACTGAAATCTAGATGCTTTGAGAAATACAGATCTCCTTTTTCATAAACTTATACTCAAGCTTATAGTCTGGTATTCAGGTAACTTGTGCAGATATGTTTCCAGTGTTATAACTGTAAATGATTTTAGATATGCACTGTAATAGGGAAGGGGCTTTCCAGGTGGTGCTAGTGCAGGAGACATAGGAGACATAACCCAGGGTTCGATCCCTGGGTTAGGAAGATGCCGTGGAGGAAGGCAAAGCAATCCACTCCAGTATTCTTGCCTGGAGAATCCCATGGACAGAGGAGCCTGGCGGTCTGCAGTCCATAAGGTTGCTAAGAGTCAGATGGCACTGAAGTGACTTGGCACGCATGCACTCAGCGAAGATCTTATTCAAAATATCACTTTAAATATATGGGACTTTTAAAACATATTGATTATTATTTTTAATTGATACCAGTTACTAGAGCTATTTAACTTTTAAGAATAATGCCTGTGATACTAGCTCTGTGATGGAGCTAGGTTTCTGATTATTTCTTTTGTCTTTCAGTAGTTTTATTTCTTCAAATAGCTTGTTAACATGGATAAATGAGAAATCAGAAATGCAGATGACTGTTCCTCTGTTAAATATAGAGATATAAAGATATGCATTGATTGATTCAATTAACTTAGAAATCAAGCCAGGTTAAATCTTTGGATGATTTAATTAAATGGCGTTTTGGAGTCATTTACCTAAAAATATTGATTCAGATACTCTTTTATAGGTATATTATCTTTATAATATTATTGCTATTATTATTAAAGTTTTTACCTTTATGTATCTTGTGAGAATGTAACTCCATTGGTAAAGATTCATAATATAAGAGTAATAATTTTAAAGTCTCTAGGAAATCTTCTGTACCAGAAATCCCCTTTATTTATCATAAGCTTAGGTAGATACCTTTGTTGTTGTTCAGTCGCTAAGTCATGTCTGACTCTTTACAACCCCATGGCCTGTAGCCCGCCAGGCTCCTCTGTCCTTGGAATTCTCCAGGCAGCGAGTGAGTTGCTGTTTCCTTCTCCATGGGATCTTCCTGACCCAGGGATTGAACCCTTGTCTCCTGCATTGATTTGTGGATTCTTTACCACTGAGCCACCTGGGAAGCCCAGCGATTCCTTTTAGCTAACTTTAATATGATAAGTGTAATGTTTAAAATTTTTTCTTCATTATTATTTCTTTTTACTTTTAAAGAAGAAATATCCTAATTTTGCATCTGTTTACTCAAGAATACTGAAATTAGTATTGTAACTTTAAAAAATTAGTAACTTAAAAATAAATGGGATAATATTCTGTGATTTTCTTATTTTCTGAGGATTGTTTCATTTGAAAAAAAATTTTTTTGGTTAGGCAAGAAAAAAAGTAATAATTCCTTTAATCGTTTTAAAATTAGACTATAGCTCAGTGGCGCAAGTCAGGATACCAGGACATGCCAGAATATGAAAATTTCCGCCACCTTCTGCAAGCCCCAGTGGATGATGCCCAGGAAATCCTTCACTCCAGGTTTCCAATGCCGAGATACATTGACACTGAGCATGGTGGCAGTCAGGTAATACTCTGCGTTTGTTTGCATGTGTGTTGCTGATTTTACAATGAGCTGTTCCTATTTGCCTTCTGACGTTATCTGAATACACTGCTTCACCAGGCAAATGAAAAGGGAAGAGATGGGTAGATGGTTTCCAGGGGAAGGTGTGCTTTCCTCTTGCCTTAGTTTTGAGAGCAGAGTAGTAAGATCACTGACTAGCTGACTACAGGTGGTGGTTTCTTCCAGCTGCTTCCTCCAGCTCAGCTCTAGTAAAGAGCCAGGGTGGTGGTTTGGTGATATGCCAGCTTTAGTTGAGCAAGTAGATATGATAACTTAGGAAATAATTTTCTCAGATCTCTTTGTTTACTGACAAAGTCTGTGAATATGAAGTTTGTGGTAACATAATTTTTGTTTTCCTCATTCTATCATTTCACTTTTCTAGAAAATGTCATGTAATAGGAAAGCATTATGGCATTATAAAAAGGTGTGTAATTTTTAGAGTTATGAGGGTTAAATAACATATAGCCCTTTTTGGCCTTACAGAGGACTCAATTAGGACCCCATAATATACACTAATTTTTTTTTCTGTTTTTTAAATTTTATTTATTATTTTTGGCCACACGGGGTCTTTGTTGCTGCACAGGCTTTTCTCTAGTTGTAGTGAGCGGGTCCTACTCAGGTTCTGGTGCTCAGGCTTCTCACTGAGGGGCTTCTCTAGTTGTGGAGCATGGGCTCTAGGGTGTGCAGGCTGTAGCAGATGTGGCACATGGGTTTAGCTGTGGCTCCCAGGCTTTAGAGCACAGGCTCAATAGTTGTAGCACACGGGCTTAGTTGCTCCATGGCATGTGGGATCTTCCCAAACTGGGGGTTGAACCTGTGTCTCCTGCACTGGCAGGTAGATTCTTTACCATTGAGCCACTAGGAAAGCCCAACTCTTGAATCACTTTAACTGCTGCCTTTTAATTCTTAGCAGAGGTATATAAATTAATTATAGGTTATTGTAAGCTTTTTTCACTTGTTCCTAGAAAGTACAGACCTTGCTTTATTGATGTATCCCTAGTGCCTAGCACAGTATTACAAAGTAGGTAGTGGATATCAGTAGTAACTATTACTCAGAAATGATAGCAGTTATTATTAGGGTTTTACTATATTTATAATAGAAGCTATTGTACCCTATTGAGAATTTGCAAAGCTGATAATACTTTACATAACTTCTCTCATTTGATTCTCTAGCAGTCCTATTATTGTTTCCATTTTACGGATAATAAAACTGAGACTTAGGTTACTTGTGGTCAAGGAAAACTGTAGATAGAGGAATTGGGATTTGAATCCAGATGTTCTTTGCTGCTGCGCTGCTGCTGCTGCTAAGTTATTTTAGTTGTGTCCGACTCTGTGTGACCCCATAGACAGCAGCCCACCAAGCTCCCCCGTCCCTGGGATTCTCCAGGCAAGAACACTGCAACCCACTCCTTCTCCAATGCATGAAAGTGAAAAGGGAAAGGGAAGTCGCTTAGTCGTGTCCGACTCTTAGCGACCCCATGGACTGCAGCCTACCAGGCTCCTCCGCCCATGGGATTTTCCAGGCAAGAGTACTGGAATGGGGTGCCATTGCCTTCCCTGAGATGCTCTTTAGAAGTAGAAAAAGACTTTGTATGGTACTAAATTTCAAATGATAGGACTGTCTTGTTCTTTTAATGTGAAATAGTAATTTGTGACTTGTTCTCTCATTGATGTCTCACCACATGTACTGCTATATTTCTTTTCAATTCTGGTTATTATTTCATGGTGATAAGGCATGGTGGATAGATGGGCACAATGTTGGGCACGTGCTCTCATGGAATAGCCTATAGTTTGAAAAAGTTTGGGAGTCATTGTTGAAAGTGAAAGAACACGTAGAGACTTTGAACCTTTGGAGACTCTGAACCTTTGTTGATGTTTCAGACCAGGTGTTTAGTAAATGTCACACTAACTTTGTCGTCATTGTTGGACACCTACTCTTTATATGCTGAGTTTTGAATTCTACAATTTGTATTTGTTACTGTAAATGTTATTATGTATGTGTGATTTGGAGAGGTTACACTTATTTGTAACATATAGTGGTCTACATATTTCAAGATTTATCTCATTTTTTAAAAGTTTCACTTTAATAAAATTAATTTTATGAAAATATATTAAATAGAATTGATTTTATATGGCATAATGTATTTGTTTAGCCTATATCGACCAAATCTTATATTTGATGGATAATATTATTTCTTCTTTGCTTTTAAGGCTCGTTTCCTGCTTTCAAAAGTTAACCCCTCACAGACTCATAATAATATGTATGCCTGGGGACAGGTAAGTGTAAATAGCAGATCATGGAAATTATTTCTTGTGTTTTTTATAGTTCGTTATTTTAGTGAAACCTACATTTTTTGCCTTTGTTTTTGGTAGTGGTTTCTGTTGGAAAAGTAATTAAAAAAAAGAGGTTAAAATAGAATTAGCATTTGGTGGCACCACAGAAAATACAAAAGTGATTATATCAAATATATAGAACCTTTTCATATTGCAAGCTAACATGTTTCCCTTGAGACAAAAAGCAATAAAGTGTATAATAAATGAACTAGAAGGTGGTGATTCAGACTTAATGCTAGGCTGTGAACCACAAAAGGCCACAGTACGCTGGGAATGCTCAGGGATTGTGGTTGAACAAGAGAGGCTGGAGGCCTGGATGTCATTATTAATATATTTTAATTTGGTAGAAATTCTACCTCTTGGTTACTTCAGGATCCCAGCTATCATCCCTGCCTTTGAAGAGCTTGTAGTCTAGTATTAGATAAAACACATACCTAAGTCGTTAAAAATATAAGGCAGATTGGGTTGTGTGCTTTTAGGAAAATTGAAAGTGTTACTGGGGGAGAGAGGAGAAGGAGGGGAAAGGGTCACATGATAGTAGAAGAAGAGATATTCCCTTTAGAGTGCTTATTACTCCAATAAGTAGAACTTGTGTGGGGAATGGAATTCTAGGTAGACGACAGTATGGACTAAGATAAAGAGTATATGTCAAGATGAACAGTCAACAATAAACTGGAAATGTAATTGTGCAATCAGTTATGGCGGCTCTTGAGTACCAGGCTGAGGACTGAGGAGCTGAATTTTTATTTGCTAAGTTATCGAATGTCATTGAAGACTTTTGGCCAGAGGGCCAATTTTGACTCTTGGATAATACAGTTGAATCTTAAGATTAATTGGAAGCAGTCTGTAAGTTGGAACTGTTTCTGCTGAAGTAATCCAAGTGAGAGAGAAAGAAGATGAGATGGTGAAAAGGAATAGATTTGAGTTATATTTCGAAGGAGACTCAGTGAGATTTGATTAGCAGTTGCAGGAAAGTAAAACTTACTCTGGGGCCAGACAGCGTGTGCAAAATCTGAATCCTGATTGGATTCTGGATTAGAGCAAACAGCTTATAAAGAACATAATTGGGCTGATTTGTGAAATATATAGACTGTATGTCAGATACTAATATAGTAATAAATTTCTTAAGAGTAATAATGGTGTTGTGGTTATGTAGGCGATTGTCCTTGATCTTAGGAGATTTATCCTAAAGTGCTTGGGGATAAAATATTGTGATGTCTTCAACTTGCAAAAACGATTCAACAAGAAGAAAAAAGAAAAGATAGATACAAACATAAAATGTGGCAAAATGTTCATCATTGATTTTAAGTTTAGTGCTATGTTGGTATTCATTGTACCTTTTTTCTGAGGTTTGAATTTTTGAAAAATAGTTGAGGGAGAACAAGGGAGTAAGGCGTTCTGAGCCCGGGTAACTGAGGAGAACATGTGCCAGTAAGAATGAGAGTGAAAAGAAAGCATTTTAGACCTTGAGTTTGAGATACCATCTAGATGCCCAAATGAGCAGGCTGTTGAAAATTTGGGTTTGGCGGTCAGGGCAAGGATTAGACAAGTGGTACTGAAAGACAGACATCACAGTGGATGGTTGTCCAAGGAGAGACTACAGAGGCAAAGGAAGGATGAGATAGAACCTTGAGGAAATACAAGTAGTAGGAGTATTTTATATGTAATCAGAGAAGTGGAAGGAAAATGAGAGGAACACCATGTCCTAAGTGGTGAGGGAGAACTTTATAGAAGGAAGAAGGGAGTAACAAATACTGAGATGCTGCAGATACTTGATTTTTTTTTTTGAGGACTAGATGGGGAAAAAGAAGGGAGCAACAAATACTGAGATTCTGCAGATACTTGATTTGAGGACTAGGCGGGGAAAAAGAAGGGAGCAACAAATACTGAGATTCTGCAGATACTTGATTTGAGGACTAGGCGGTTATTTGTGCCCTTGCTAAGCAGTTTTAATATAGTCATTGTGTAGAGGATAGATTGTTAAAGAATTAATGAGTGGTGAAGAAGTGGAGGTCATTAAGTAAAATGATTATTTTGCAAATTTAGCCTGAATAAATAGTAGAAGCATGATTGTTATTAGAGTACGGGCACAAAACTTATTTGTAGACTAAGTGTAAGGAGCTATTGTTGGGGAGACCCAGAAGAACAGTGTATGAATGTTAAAGATCCTCAGAAGGAGACAGTGTGATCACATTATGTGGAGTTTAAGCACTGGTAGGGAGGCAGGACATTTCTTTATGCAAAAGCAAAGAGTGAAAAGAAGGGTGAAGACAGAAAGATTTTGAGGTGGTGAGAAAAACTCTGATTGGAGAAGCCTGTTTCATTTCAGTAATAGATTATTTCCTAGAGTGAGAAATGCTGGAGTTAAGGACTAGATAACAGAACAGGTTAAAAACAGCAATATGGAATATAAGAAAGCAATAGAGGATGAATAAAAGACTTATAGCAGTGTTGAGGGTCCATTTTATTTATTAACAATTTCTTGAGCATGGTTCCATAATGTTCTTTAGCCAAGCTGTGTAGTTAGGCATTGCATCAAAGATGAAAGAACTGGGGCTAATTTAGAACTAGAGGTAAGAAAGATGGACACAGCAAAGACAGTAGAGTATTTGAGAGCATTGTTAAACAACTGACTATGGGGCCCAGGCTGATTAGAAGAGAAATAAAGAAATAATTGGAATTCAGGCCCTTTTCTTTGAATATAGTGAGTGAGTGAGTGAGTGAGTGAGAGTTGCTCAGTCTTGTCTGACTCTTTGCGACCCCATGGACTATATAGTCCATGAAATTCTCCGGGTCAGAATACTGAAGTGGGTAGCTTTTCCCTTCTCCAGGGGATCTTCCCAACCCAGGAATCAAACCAGGTCTCCTGCATTGCAGGCAGATTCTTTACCAGCTGGGCTATGAGGGAAGCCCTTTGAATACAGAGGCACCTCAAAAGTTTGCCTTGAATTCTCTACATTTTACAGAATTTTTTCTGGGTGATTGTATCCATTCTTGTGGCTTCAGCTTTCATTTGAGTCTAACTTATAAGTCTCCATCTTTGCTTGGCGTCACAGTGACCTGCAGACTGGAGTTTATAACCACGAGGTGCAGAGCACTTGAGTTTCCTGTAGGCGTTTCCTAAGTAGCATGCCCCAACTTGAGCTCTTTCACACCATCTTGCACTTACTGACTTGGAGGTTTTTTACAGAGGAGCCCACCATTCTCTGAGTTTCCAGGGCTTGGAACTTTAGTCGTGTACATTTTCTCCCTTCTGCCTCTAATTATTGACTTATTTTCCCTGGCCATTCTCTCCTTTCCCCATCGCTAATCAAAGTTAGGCCTTTGTTACTCTTCACATAGACTGTTGGAATTACCTGCTGGCACCGCTTCAGCCATTTCCTCCCATTTTGGCACTGGTCAGAGTGGTCTCCCTAAAACAGTTCTAAGTCAAAGCACTGCCTGGAAATCTTTAATAACCCCCTATTGAGTTTCTAAAAGCTCTGTATTGCTGTTGAGCGTCCTTTGTAGTGTGCTCCACATAGCTTTGCCCACTTTTAGCTACTATTTAGTCTTTTTAATCAAACTGGCCTTCCTACTGCACTCTGAGTATACTGAGCATGTAACTTGCCCCTGTCACTAATTGTCACACATAGCAGCCATCCCTCAAGGCTTAGTTTTAAAGGTTTACTGACTCCATGAAACTTCTTCTGTAATTGTATGACTGGATATTGTGGAATATCCCTGACCCTTCATTCCCCCTCTCTTTCCCCATCCATTTCTGATGGCACTTATTTTTCCTGTTAGAATATAAATTACTTGAGGGTAATAAGTGTGTTACTTTCATTTTTGACTTTCCACAGTACCTTAAACATTAGCACATACTGACTATAATACATCTGGACAGGAGAATAAAGATCAGATTAGGGGAATCTGTGGAGATGCTTTAGAAGTTAACAAGCTTTTGTGATATAGATAGATGAATTGAGTCCATGGTCTAACAATCCTGAAAAGTGAGGAGGTTTTTTTTTTTTATAGCAAGGAAAGGAACTTACTCCTGGAAATTGTTCAAAGGGTACATAGCACGTTGAGAAAAATTTGTCTCCACATAATACATGTACATATAGATTTTCAGTATCATCCCTCACCGTCTTCCACTTGATGGAGGTGGGGGGAGACAAAAGCCAAGTATAATACTATGACATGGAACTTTGGACTACAGGGTGTCCATGAGTTAGCCTTTCTTTTATACTTTAGTCAGTTGAGTATTGGTTTTGGTTTTGGTTCCCACAAGTTAAGAGGAATTTATTAAAGAAAAGAAAATCACAAGAATATAGAAAATATAGCACCAATAGAGCTAATGAAAACAGTAAATAATCACTATGAAGGGGAAGTTAAAGGGCACTTTGAAACAGTATTCATCAGGGGTCATTATCAATTGCCCGTAGGGACTATGAGTGAACAAATGAGTGAAGCTGGGTGTGTATAAGAGCCCCTGCCAGTCTCAGTGTCAGAAAGCAATACCTGAGGGCGGGGGCTATGGCAGACTAGGGTTTATGGGGAGGGCCCACAGATCTTAAAGGAGTAGTTGTTCCTCCCCTCCAGATGACTGTTGGTATTCACGTAATTCAGTTAACAAAGTGTTGTGAGCTAACGTTATGAAGTCCAAATAAAACATATCTCCTTGTGGCTGAATTTCTGCATTAAGCATGGTTTAGTTCTTGGAAATAATGACTTATTCTTTGTTTTGGGGGATTTAAATTACAACGTGGAGATGTAGATGGAAGCCTTATAAAGAACCTGTTGAACTGGCTTAAATGTTAGGGCTTTTGTTTATGCCTCTAATGTTCCTATTTCCAGGCAGTAATAATTAAGTTCCAGTTTAATTAGGCTACAGTCCATGGGGTCCCAAAGAGTCGGACACGACTGAGTGACTTCACTTCACTTCACTTCTTAATTATTTAGGTTATATGGGCGAATTGAGGTGGAAAACCATCATGGATGTATTTTTAAAGAGAAAAAGGGTACAGTTGAAAAATTGATATCAATCAACTGGAAATTTTTGATAAGATTGAGTTGAGCATTAGTATTTATCATTTCAAATAAGATCCAGTATAGAAATTAGAAAACCCATATATATTTTGTCTGGTCTAGGAGAAATAGATCTGGGATTGGGTGATTTGAGGTGGAAAGGCTTCAATCCATGTGTCATTCTGGGCTGGTCGTTGAAAACTCTGCGAGTTACTAAACTTCCCTACGCCTTCTTTTCCTTATCTATTACAGAGTTTAATGACACATACTTGATATGTCCAGTAATACTCAGTAAATATTAGTTATTAGTTTTCCTTGTTATCACTGCAGAAAACAGTCTCTCTCTAAAGATATTTAAGACAGGAAAGAAAACCTATAATAATATAACCTATAATATTACCTATAATATAATATAACCTACAATATAACCTATAATAATTAAACTGAAACTTAATTATTACTGTCTGGAAATAGGAACATTAGAGGCATAAATAAGAGCCCTAACATTGTAAGCCAGACCCTGAAGGAGGGAGATCATTTCATTGGGTGAATATGATGGAGGAGGAAATCCCAGGCCAAGGAAAAAACATGCATATTGTTTATCTTATTCACTCATTCATTTATCCATCCACCCATCCATCTATTCAATTTTGAAAGCCATCGTCTTTGGAGAAACTTAAATATGCTTTGTTGTTATTAAAGGAGTTCTCTTTATTCATTTGATAAAACCTTGTTTAAATATTTGCAATCATTCGGTTAAATTATATCCTTACACTGTATGGTGGTTTTAATTACGTTATCAGGTCTGTCTCTCCTTAGGTTATTTTATAAAGTGTTCCTCAGAGAGGCAGTTAAAAGCAGTTTGGATTTCTTCTCATTATTACATTTTAGAAAATATAATAATCTTTTCCAGAAATGCATCTGGTTTAGGAAAATTTAAGAATTAGTCACAGTTATACCTTTGGGGGAAGCTGGCATTTGATCCTATCTTTTATGAATAGAATCTTATGAAAACAAAACAAACAACTTTTAGATTGGTTCCAAACTATTTGAAAGATCTTTCATTGTGTGTTGAATTAGTTCATGTGTCTAAAAACAATGAGTTTTGGTCTGATGTATTTAAATCAGTGTTTCTCAGTGTTTATATTTTGTTAAATTTGAAAGCATCCCTTTTTTGTAATGCTGTTTGAAATGTCAAAATTAAATAAATGTGATAATTTGAAGTAAGAAAGAAACCAAGAGCCTAAGGTTTTTCTTGACATATGATTTTTATAAGAGAAATTATGTTAATATTTTTATAGATAATAGTAAGATGAGTCTGCACTGTTTTAGTCATTATACTAAGATTTTCATAAACTCTTATTTATTAAAACACTCTTGTTAGGTGAGTACTGTTAATCTTATTTTTCAGAAGAGGAAATTGATGTTTACGTAGATTAAGTGAAGTGAAGTGAAGTTGCTCAGTCGTGTCCGACTCTTTGCGACCCCATGGACACCAGGCTTCTCCGTCCATGGGATTTTCTAGGCAAGAGTACTGGAGTGGGTTGCCATTTCCTTCCCCAGGGAACTTCCCAAACCAGGGATCGAACCCAGGTCTCCCACATTGTAGACCCACTCTTTACCTTAAGTAACTTTCCTCAAATCACATAAACTGTGACAAGGGTTTGGATTTGATCCTCGGTTATTCTAACTCCAGAATCTGAATTTTTAACCATTAAGCTAAATTTATGATTGAAATTTAGGAAGTTAACATGATAACCAAGCATTTTGCTAAAAATTATGAAATCTCATACCTGAGTTTTCTTTTTGTCAGAAATCAAGAATCCAGTGTAAGTATTATCCATGGATGACCTGAAGGGGGCACTGCTGCAGCACTGCTTTTGTGATGGTGCTGGAGGCCTCTAGTGCTAGAGTGCTTCATATACTAAGTGATATAAAACCTGGCCCTTTCTGCCCAATCCTGGGTGTTTGTTAAAGAGAAAAAGGGTACAGTTGAAAAACTGAGATCAGTCAACTGGAAATTTTTGATAAGATTGAGTTGAGCATTTAGTATTTATCATTTCAAATAAGGTCACAGTATATAAATTAGAAAACCCATATATATTTTGTCTTTACTAGGAGAATAGATCTGGGATTGGCTGAATTGAGGTAGAAAATGTGTAAAGTGGAAAAAAATCAGGTATAATTATAGGAAGAAAAAAAGGAGCTATTGGCTTATTACTAGTTTAAGTCACATTTTTGATACCTTACTTCCTATGTTAACTATGAATGTAGAATAAGAAGTATTTCAGCCTATAAAAGAATAGATTTTCTAAAATAGATAAGAATGGTGTAGGCCAGCTGAGTGTGTCAGGTATTGTTCTATTTGCTTTACACAATTTAACTCATTTAATCAATATAACAACCACGTGCAATAGGTTCTGTTCTTATCTGTATTTTACAAATGAGGAAACTAAGACTCAAAGAGGTTAAGCCACTTCTTCAGAGTCATACAGGCAGTAAGCAGCAGAGCCAGGATCTGAGCTCAGTCTGTCTGGCTCCAGTCTCTAAGCTCTTAATGCCAGTGCTGTTGTCTCCCTTCATTATGTAGTTTTTCAAGTTCTTATGAATTCACCTATGAAAACACATAATAAAATTGATTTTCCTTTTCAGGAGAGGTTATGGCATGTCTGTGGCTATGCCAGATAAGAACCACAAGAGCTGTAAATTCTTATCTCGTGTTTGCCACTAATTTGCTGATATCCTCTGAAAATTACTGAATTTCCTTATTTTAGACTTTTATATATACCTATAAATAAGAAATTGGATATCGGAAGAATTTAAAAATCCAGATATAAAATACTCCAGGAAACTTTCTTGCTACAATAAAATTTCATCATTAGTGGATTGGATTATTAAGATCATTTCATCAATACAGTTTTTATTAAAATAGAAGTCAGGGATTTTCCCTAACTCTTGATAATTACATAGAACCCACAAGAATCAATGAAAATGATTTGAATGAAAATATATGTGTGTTTTATTTAAAACATGATATAAATTCTCTTCCTTCCAGCTGGCAGTTCTGCTAAAATATGTGTAATTGAAATTTTATTTTAGTAAACAGACAGCAATGAGGGAGGCTTACTTCTTAGTAGAGATAAAACACCAATGCATTCAAGACAAATTAACACTTTACTACTTTAAAGACTAAATTGGATATGGAGCTATTCTAACACCAGTTGGTGAATTGCAGTACAAATCTGATTCTGACCACTTGGTGTTAGTGCAGACCCCAAAAGTTAAAGGACACGGTCCACAACAAGACCTACCCTACTTCAGATGCCAGCTGAAAGTTGAATCCCAGGTTACCCACATTTCCGACCAGCTGGCTACAAATTCATGTGTGGGGGGTGGTGAGAAAGGGAGAGTGGTCAGATGGGAGATGGGTGGGTGGGGTGGATAAGAGGATGGGTTCCCACAACCCCCCATCAGGTTTGGAAATTCCCTAGAACAGCTCACAGAACTAAGGAAAGCACTGTATTTATGATTACAGTTTTATTGTAAAACTGATAATTCCTTTTCCCATGGAATCGGGGTTTGTCACCTTCCCAGCTGATGTATTGATGTATTTATTCCTCAAATAGGTATCTTCACTTGGCTCTGGTATCCAGTGGGTTTTTTTTTTTTTTTTCCTTTGCCTTTGTTTTGTATGATTGATTAAAAATCTAGCCCCCCATCACTCCGGCACCAATCCCTTCCTCCCTAGAGGTCAGGCTCTCTTAAAGCCCAGCCATCTAATTACATGGTTGATCTTTCTGGTGACTGGTCCCTATCCTGAGTCATCTCATCTCACAGCATAAACTCTAGTGTGATCTGAAGGGCTCATGGATAACAGATGCTACTGTCGGGTAATTCCAAGGATGTAGTCTCCCCTTCAGGAATCTGGGACAAAGACCAGTCAGATTCTTTATTATACAAGAACATAGACATTATTCTGCTTAAAATGATTTCCTTGTCTATTTTTTTTTACACATTTGCTTATACATTTTAAGGTATCATCCTGTGTTTTTAATTATAGAAAGTATTTTTCTTTTCTTCTAGGAGTCTGGAGCGCCGATTCTCACAGATGATGTTAGTTTGCAGGTGTTTATGGATCACTTGAAAAAACTTGCTGTATCAAGTGCTCTTGACGTGCTGAACTTAATAAGATTGAGAAGATGAAATAGTATTTGTTTCTTTTTTTCTCTTCTTTTCACTTATTCTGTGGAAATCAACAGAGATCTCTGTAGACTCTTTTTGTATTAGTATGGTTTGAGACAGCATTTGGAAAAATGTTCATGTTTGTAGATTAAGCTAGAGTATAAGAGCAATACGAACAAATTTGTTTTCTTTGCCACAGTATTATAACTGGTTTTAGAAATTTGAGGTCTTTATAACTTCAGTTCAGTTCAGTCGCTCAGTCGTGTCCGACTCTTTGCGACCTCATGAATCACAGCACGCCAGGCCTCCCTGTCCATCACCAACTCGCCGAGTTCACTCAAACTTATGTCCATCAAGTCGGTGATGCTTTATAACTTAATTATGTTAAAAAGTAAAAATAGAGTCTGCCTTGCACTGGAGGGATATAACTCATTTGTATGTTGCAGACAAATTCAAAGTGGCACTGAATGTTCCTGACTTTTTGAAAACTTGTTTCTTAGTTTTAACCAGAAAGTAAACAAAATCAACAGTAATGATAAATGTGAACAATTTTGCCTATTCATTGAATATTTTTCCATGATATTGAGCACTTATGTATACACTTCTTCTGTACTTACTCTGTTAAGGCAGATTTATTTTTATGATGACTTGTTTAGGAATTATTTGACTTTATATATGGTAATTTTCATGAAGATAATTTAATGTTTTTGGTCATTTGAAAAAAATAGTTTAGAGATGAAAGTTTTTTTGGGTGACAATTCCTATAATTGATAACATGTGAAATTCCCACAAAGGACCCAACTATGTGATTAAACATTTTTTTTAATAAAGGGAAATAGAAAAGAGTTTCATCACAGTACATTTTAGAAAGGCTTTGCAGTAAAAAGACTATTGTAACTTCTAAACCAAATTTAATATTCACTGCATGCTTTTGTTATTTCCTTTTGTTTTTCTGAGGTAAGTTTTATATTATATCCTTCAGTATTTTACACTCTTGGGAGTTTACAACTACTTTCTGTTTTTGCTTCCATTTCATGAACTGTATTAAGTTGTAGTTCTTATTGAAACAGTATTATCTAATATTTTGTTGAATTTTATCATGTGATGATGCTCAGTTCTCTTTTGATTTATTCATTAGTATCATTCACTTTTACCTTTTAAAGTTTACTTGTAGCAGATGTTTACATTGCTAAAGCCAGATATGTTTGACAATGAAATTTACATCAAGTACTGCAATAAAAGGTGGTGCTACTATATTGGCTTAGAAGGACTGTGTGATGATTGTATTTGCATGAACACAATCACTTGATGGTCAAACAGATACTTTAAATGAATTGTTTATATGTTTTATTTGATTAGAGTAAATAAATTGCTCTGTTCCATTTTATTTGAACTATGATTGGTCTAAATACCAATAAAATATACATTTTCTCTCTTTTCCCGCTTATTTTGAAATCTAGTAAGCCTGAAAAGCCTAGTGTAAAATTAGAGCATTTATAAAACCTGCGATTGATGGATTAAAAAGTCACTTATTAAAAAAAAACAACAGCTTTATTGAGTTTTAATTCACCTCACACAATTCACTAGTTTTTAAATATTCATGGAGTTGTGTAGGTATAACCATAATCATTTAGAGCATTTTCATCCCCCAAGTAGTTATTTGTTTTTGCTGTCAGGACCTGAGAAGAGTCCCTGTGATGATGATACATGTTTAGTTGGTCTGGCCCCTTTAACTTGGGTCCTTCAAGAATGTATAGTTATTTCTTCTCTTAAGTAATGAGTTGGTACTTACCCCTAAACTGTCCTCATTACAGCTGAGAGAACTAAAGTGTTAATACCTCTGTATTTAAGGGGTAGGTGAAGGTGAAGTCGCTCAGTTGTGTCCGACTCTTTGTGACCCCGTGGACTGTAACGTACTAGGCTTCTCCGTCCATGGGATTCTCCAGGCAAGAATACTGGAGTGGATTGCCATTTCCTTCTCCAATTTAAGGGGCAAGAATGAACAAATATATATATCATCATATCCTTTAACTTACCATTTGAAAGAAATCACCTGGATTATTTTTTAGTTATTACTAAATTGCTAGCTATTTAAATAGACTTGAAGGAAGAAATGTTAACCCTTTCTATGAATTTAGAGTGGATAGTGAATATTGGCTAAATCATGAGCAGCACTGAGAAGCTTTGGTGTGTCCAGAACTGTTTGGGAATTCATTCTTGAACCTACTTACCCTTGGTGCCCTTATCTCTAAAAAATGAATTTAGATTTCATCTATGCACAGTTATAGTTTGTTGTAACAGAATAAATTTATTCTTTTATTGGCTGATTGCAAAAGCGATCTGATATTTTCTCTATCTACTTCTCCACTTGATAAACTTCGGTTTCATATTTCCTAGCCCAGACTGCATCTAAGGAATGTGCTTGTTGTCCAGACCAAACCAGAAACCAAGGAATCATTTTCAACTCTTCCTCTCCTCAACATCTTTAGTAACCAGATTGTACCAATTCCAGCTCCCTGGGTCGAAAAGATCCCCTGGAGAAGGGCATGGCAACCCACTCCATTATTCTTGCATGGAAAATCCCATGGACAGAGGAGCTTGGGGGCTATGGTCAATGGGGTCACAAAGAGTCATACATGAATGAAGTGACTTATCACACACACACCTGTCATGGCACAATCAAAGATCATTCATCCAACTTCTCATTAAATTCTCACTATGTGCCAGAAATTGTTGCAGGTGATTGAAGCAATACCATTCTTCCATGGCAGCAATAAAGCATCTCTCTGCAGATGCCAAAAAAAGAACAAGTACTCTGAGAAGAACTGATGCTTTTGAACTGTGGTGTTGGAGAAGACTCTTGAGAGTCCCTTGGACTGCAAGGAGATCCAACCAGTCCATTCTGAAGGAGATCAACCCTGGGATTTCTTTGGAAGGAATGATGCTCAAACTGAAGCTCCAGTACTTTGGCCACCTCATGCGAAGAGTTGACTCATTGGAAAAGACCCTGATGCTGGGAGGGATTGGGGGCAGGAGGAGAAGGGGACGAATAGGATGAGATGGCTGGATGGCATCACGGACTCAATGGACGTGAGTCTGGGTGAACTCCGGGAGTTGGTGATGGACAGGGAGGCCTGGCGTGCTGCGATTCATGGGGTCGCAAGGAGTCGGACATGACTGAGCGACTGAATGGAAAGGAACGGAACGGAAGTATCTCCCTAATCTGTTTTTTTTTTTTTTTTTTTAGTTTAAGTGAAGTCACTCAGTTGTGTCCGACTCTTTGCAACGCCATGGACTGTAGCCTGCCAGGCTCTTCCATCTATGGAATTTTCCAGGCAAGAGTACTGGAGTGGGTTGCCATTTCCTTCTCCAGAGGATCTTCCCAACCCAGGGATCCGAACCCCGGTCTCCCATATTGCAGGCAGGCGTTTACCGTCTGAGCCACCAGGGAAGCCACTGTTGACTGGTCTCCATTTTACTGCTATTGTGCCTTCATTATATCTCACCTGGTTTGGTGAACTAGTTTTCTAACCAGTCTGCTTTCCCCAGTCTCTTTTTCTCCATCTCTTCAGTTTACTGAAACCTGGGTTATGATTATGTCATTCCCTTTGCCCTCATAATAAAATCCAAACACTTTGACCTGGTAACATTGTCTACTATATATCAAATCTGTAGCTCTCCCTAGAAATAGTGCAAAGGATGCAATTGGAAAGGTAGGGCTGGAGGGAGGTCTCCAGTTCTACCTAGGCTTTAGTCTTAGGTGTGCTGTTTGGGGTCAGTATAGTGACGGGAGCAGATGTGTTCTTTATTGCCTGCTACAGATGAAGTGCTGTGGCTTATTGCACTGGGCTTAAAAAAAAAAATGAACATATTTTTTGTTATTTTTCAAGCAATACTGACAAATTAGGATTATTTGTTTTCTAATGTCTATATTATCCCTGTTTCTGATATACATGCATACATACTTCTTGTACTGTTATATATTTGGTTTGTATTCATCTTGAGCATTTTATCAAGTAATTTCAGAGATATTTCTATTTTTTGTTTGCTTTTTAATAGTCTATGAAATTAATCATTCTCCTTTCATATGTGCATTGTCCCTTCTTTGTTTAACATATTAAAACAAAAGCTTGTCTAAGTTTAACATATTATCTGGTGACTATAATAATTGGCATGCAATAACAAATATGTAATACTGAAGGTACATTGCTAAATCACATTTTTTTCCTCCCCCATCCCTATCTATGGCTAATACTGAAATAAAGACAAATTATTTGGGTTGAGAATGTGATACTTGGGAAACTGAGGATTTTTTCCCTAAATAAATATAGAAAAATATATATAGTAACTAATACATCTGAAGAGTTTGGAAGATGGGTAGAAATATTAACTTTAGGTTTCATTAAATCAACATAACATTAGCTATGTATTTTTAGAAGTTAAGGGTAACAAAGATAAAACCAGGATACATACTTTTTAAGCCAGAATATGTAATTTCCAAACCGGTAGAGGAAAAGAAACAATAAAAGTAATCTGATCAATCAAGAAAAAGCAAGAAAGATTAAGAAGGCAGCATGGTAAATGGGAAAGCATGGTAAATGAACATAAAAAGAAGAAATAGTGGATTAATAATAGTTTGTTAGTATATTTTATGAAAATGGAAAAATATCTATTGGCATTTCACTATAATAAATAATAACATTACATGTACTGTTTTTGAACATTCTGCCAATGTGTCTTGAGACTATAAAGACTGGTGTTTTCATAGCCAGGTTGATCATTCTTTATTCATAGTTGAGTGAGTAATTGCTTTATTATTTAAAGCAACAGAAACACAAATAGGAAAATAAAGATAAGTTTCATAGATACTCATAAATATTCCATTTCACAATTCCTGGATTCTTAAAACTTTCTTTAGGATCTATCCTAATGGCTTTCAAAATGCTTCTTGGACTAAAAAATTCCACTAATTCCAGAGAATTCAAGATAAATTCCTTTTAAATCTGATAAAAATCCTCCAAAATTTTTCTTTTGCAAAAATGAGAACAAATACCTCAGTGCTGGTGAACATTGATATTATTTGATCCATTGATTTGAACAAAGGTCCTTTTATGGTGAAGATGATCAAGGCATTTGAACATTGCTCTTTTAATTTCTTTGATCATGTTGCTTTTCTGGCATTCTTCAAATTTGATTATTCAGTGTAAATGCATATCTTACATTTTTGTCATTGCATAGCTGATTCTCTACAACTGCTGTGTGCTGCTCTTCACAATTTAAAAATGGAGGAGCAATTTTTAAAATGTTTTACTGTACACTGTTTAGTTCTGTTTAGACTGCAACTATTTTAATTTCTGATCAACCTCATCTAAAACTTTGCACGCAGAAAAATTTCTAAATTGTGCCATTAATGTAATGTTTTATTTTCTTGGTCAGTCCTTTAGTTTTAAAACAGTTCAAAATGAAAGTTTTAATTGTAAAGATACTAAAACTCAGTAAAGTTTTCCATATGCACACTAAAATTTGCACTTACAAAAAAGATTACACCTCAAAGTTCACACTGTTTCACTGTTTTAAAATTTAACCACAAACAAAAACTCTGGGTAGCCATATAAAGACTGGGTGAATTGTTTCTTCATCTTTGTAATTACCACTATATTGAACCTATTGTTTAAACACTAGGATACTTTGAACAATGGATATTGAAGATGAAAAAAGAAAAAAAAAGTCTCTTCAAGGGAGACGAAATGATTCAAAAACTGTTACTAATTTAACCTTCCAAAGGCAAGGGTGTCTGTATGTTGGGACTGGATTGTATGGTATTTCTCTGAATTAAGTTCTGAGTATGCGACAAACACAATGTTTATGAAAGGATAGGTAGTTGAGTTCAGTTCAGTTGCTCAGTCGTGTCCGACTCTTTGCAACCCCATGAATTGCAGCAAGCCAAGCCTCCCTGTCCATCACCAACTCCCAGAATTTACTCAAACTCATGTCCATCGAGTCGGTGATGCCATCCAACCACCTCATCGTCTGTTGTCCCCTTCTCCTCCTGCCCCCAATCCTTCCCAGCGTGAAGATCTTTTCCAGTGAGTCAACTTTTCGCATGAGGGGGCCAAATTTTGGAGTTTCAGCTTTAGCATCAGTCCTTCCAATGAACACCCAGGACTGATCTCCTTCAGAATGGACTGGTTGGATCTCCTTGCAGTCCAAAGGACTCTCAAGAGTCTTCTCCAACACCACAGTTCAAAAGCATCAGTTCTTCGGCACTCAGCTTTCTTCACAGTCCAACTCTCACATCCATACATGACCACTGGAAAAACCATAGCCTTGACTAGACGGACCTTTATTGGCAAAGTAATGTCTCTGCTTTCTTAATATGCTGTTTAGGTTGGTCATAACTTTTCTTCCAAGAGTAAGCATCTTTTAATTTCATGGCTGCAATCACCATCTGCAGGGACTTTAGAGCCCAAAAAAATAAAGTCAGCCACTGTTTCCTCATCTATTTGCCATGAAGTGATGAGACCAGATGCCATGATCTTAGTTTTCTGAATGTTGAGCTTTAAGCCAACTTTTTCACTCTCTTTCACTTTCATCAAGAGGCTTTTTAGTTCCTCTTCACTTTCTCAACGTAATAATCAGAAAGTTACACACATATTATAACTCAGAGGTAGCCATAGCAATTGTATAGATTGTAAACCAATAAAAATTATTTCAAGCTGGAGTATTTTATCACTGATATTATTTGGAATTGCTGGCATATGGCAATAAAATTCAAACCAAGTGCTCTGACTTTGTTACACTGCTGTTCTTGGAAACAAGGTTATTATGAGTTATATAAGAAATTTCAATGAAAATTATAAAATATTTAGAATTGAACAATAAAAGTACTGTTATCAAATCTAGTGGTATGGAAAAAAAGATTATTAGAGGGATATATTGTTTTAAAGGCAACTGGAGAAAAAAGATTGAAAATAAATGAACTTGGTATCAACTCAGGAAAATTAAAATGAACAACAAATAAATCTAAGGAAAGAAGGAGAAAGGAAATAAAGGTAAAATAAGAATTTTAATGAGATAGAAAATAAATGGAGGAGATGCTTCATAAAACCAAAAAGATAATAAGCTTTGAAAGTCTTAAAGCATTTTGAAAGTGAAGAAGGAAATTGAGTATCAGCTCATCTTCTGAATAGTTTTTTAATGGAAATTTAAATGAACAATTATTCAAATTTTTTGGTCCAGGCCAATTAAGAAGCATAATTGTTTAGTTGTTTAATTACCAAGCCATCTAAAATTTATTCTCTAATGAATTTCAGGGAAAACTTGATGTTAAAATCATATACTTACTCCTTATAAACATAGAAGTACTTAATGAAGTTGAGAAATTATAGTTAAAAGAGTCCATTGAGATCATTAAGTCCTGTTTCCTTACCCAGTTCAAGAATTCCCTCACAATATCCTTGATAGTTGATTGACCTCTGTAGATCACTTGCAGTGACAGTTAAGACAGGAGAGCTGTAGATTGCTGAGCCCTACAAGTGACTTACACTTTTAAAGAAAAGATAGTGAACTGGGAAGGATTAGTATGTGACATACCAAAAAGAAGACCAGAATTCGACGGTGAATATTTAAATCTGTTTTACACAACACATTCTGAGGACTATAACCATTGACCTACAAAGCCATCTGGCCCTCTGATATTGTCATTAAATGAGAGTGAGGCAGCCCGTAATGCAGGAAGTCTGTGCTAGTTTATCAATACACTTTCCAAGCAGGACATCATGTACCCACTTCCCAGCAGAGTCCTGTGTGTTTCCCAACTGCAGTAATCAGAGTACACTTCTAGATAGAGACAAGGGCATGAGAAGCCAGGGGGTGCAAATCTGTTTCCTAGGGAAAATGTGGCCTGAGCTGCTGCTGGGAAGAATTCTATTTTCTGATCTGTGTCAAAATCTTGCTCAGCTGCCTTAACAGGGTGAAGCAGCCACAGAAGGATCCTATGTGTACATTTAAACTTGTCTGAGGACTGCACTGTTTGTTTTAGCAAAACAGGGAAATCTGCAAAATCAATTTTTGTAAGGGTTAGACATTTTTCTAAGGATAACAAATCTGTAGATTACTTAGGAGTTACAGTAAAGACATCATTTGAAGTGATAAGCGTTCTATTGAAGAACCTCCAATGAGTGAGGATCACATTTCACTAGATTTATTGGTTTAAGGCTGATAGTTCCTGTCATGAAGGCAATTTAAAAATAATCTGCAGAAAATTAATCTTCATAAAATCCTTGTGAGATGTTGACAGGTCAAGTTATTTGCATGTTTGAAAACATCTTGGGAAGAAAAACTCAATGGAGATGAGAGAATCATAGCACAGTGCTTCGCAAGCTTGACCAGGCATAAGAATTACCTGGTGATAAATGCAGATTTTGACTAAGCGCTAACAAGGTAGGTGGGGAGTACAGAGTCAGACACTGTCCTCCTCTGCTGAGCCCAGATTATTCCATCCTGTATGATCTCTTGAAATGTATCATTCTAAAATTCTATTTTTAATGAGAACATTAAGCCAACTGATTTATCAAATATCCCTTTTCAGCAAGTATTTCTATTACAAAGGTTATTAAGTTACTGAAATATTAATGGGAATACAGTATCATGTACCTGAAGAGAATGTGTTCATTGAATCTTGGGTTTTGGTAATACCCAGAATCAGCTTCTATATTTTGATAAAGATGTTGAGAAAATAAGATTCTGAGTAATAGACTTTGGAATAGCTTTAATTATTTTAGGGAAGATGCATCCCAGTTTTTAGGACTGTGAAAGTGAAGGCATGTTATGAAATGCTCTTCACTCGGTATATTTCAACATTCAGAAAACTAAGATCATGGCATCTGGTCCCATCACTTCATGGGAAATAGATGGGGAAACAGTGTCACACTTTATTTTTTTGGGCTCCAAAATCACTGCAGATGGTGATTGCAGCCATGAAATTAAAAGAAGCTTACTCCTTGGAAGAAAAGTTATGACCAACCTAGACAGCATATTGAAAGGCAGAGACATTACTTTGCCAACAAAGGTCCATCTAGTCAAGGCTATGGTTTTTCCAGTAGTCATGTATGGATGTGAGAGTTGGACTGTGAAGAAAGCTGAGTGCCGAAGAATTGATGCTTTTGAACTGTGGTGTTGGAGAGACTCTTGAGAGTCCCTTGGACTGCAAGGAGATCCTAGGGAGAGGGTGGGATGATTTGGGAGAATGGCACTGAAACATGTATACTATCATGTAAGAAATGAATCGCCAGTCCATGTTCAATACAGGATACATGATGCTTGGGGCTGGTGCACGGGGATGATCCAGAGAGATGATATGGGCTGGGAGGTGGGAGAGGAGTTCAGGATTGGGAACTCAGGTACACCCGTGGCGGATTCATGCAATGTATGGCAAAACCAATACAGTATTGTAAAGTAAAATAAAGTAAAAATAAAAATTTAAAAAAAAAAAAGAAGAAGGACTGACAAAAATCCTTCACCAGACTGTACTCAGGTTCTTCAAATTTTCTTCCCAATTAGGCCCTGACTTTTTGGGCTGCTGTGTTTGTCTCTGCATTGTCAATGTTAGAAAGATTGCAATAAGCAAGATTAGTAATTCTAGCTAAGTAAGATTAACTAGAATTCCCCCATTCTTGATATCTGATCACCCTTAATATCTAATTGGGTTCCTCATCCTCCACTATCACTCAGGTGATGATAGTACCCTCGCCTGTCTTCACTACGAATCCTGTTAGGTCAGTTTAACCAGAATATCCCCCTAAACCTGATGTTTGCTCTTAGTAATTTTCCATCCATAGACTCCCTAACTCACTCCTCGCTTATACCTTCTCAATTTTCCTTGCTTTATATTCTCCCCCACCACAAGACCCCATTGGCAGTGGTCCTGATACTTATCTCAATGGCTCTGACTTTCTGTCCTTAATAAGTGCCTTGAATGAATAGCTTTTGTTATATTATTATTATTATATTCTGTAATACAGGCCATCCACTTTCAGTGCCCAGTCACATTGCCAAGTAAATCTAAATGGAAGCTCTAGGTAGGTAGGTTGGCCTAGACCTCTTCTGTATTTCTTGCTTACTATGAAGTTGTTTTTCCAAAGTGTAATTTCATATTGTACATTTTTAAAACTTTATCTTGATCCCTCAGCATTGGGCTGTGAACACTTCTAGATGTTCAGGTGCACCAAAACTCTTTCTAGCACAAGTTCCCCTTTTTGCCCTCCCCTGTCTGTGATCTCAGGACATATAAATGCACCAGTGAAATTTTCTCATGCCTTTTGCTTGTAAACTCCACCTCGACACTTAAAGGCACTTGCCCAGCAGTATTTACTCTCTCTCAGCTCCCTATCTGCTTGGTTAAGTTCTTTCTTTTGGCACTCCTCTCGTATCCTGTGTGATGTGCCATACCTCTCTTTTCTAGAACCCATATGTAATAAATCTTTTATTTTTATGTCGTTTCCTGAGTGTAGTTTTCATTACCATGTTGGAATAACCCTTAAAGATCCTACAAGGGTGACTTGCCCATTTAAAATCTAAATTCCTCTCCAGTGGAAGACTGATTTTATGTCTAGATTCGTGATAATCTAACCTTTATGCTCTAGGCATTTCATATTTGTTTAATTCTTAAAACAAATCTTAGGTAGGCATTATCATAGTTCTTAAAGTTTAATTCTTCAGTTTTTCTTACATTGTGATATGCTATTAATTTTTTTAAATGAAAACAGGCAGCCCAATAAAATTATGCAATATAAAAATCATTTACAAAGGATATTCTTAGAGATAAAGAAGACTTAACAATATCTCAGTATTCTATAATAGGTCTGAAAAGCTTTTAAAGTGAGCAAATAGTAAATATTTTAAGCTATGTGGGCTACATGGCCTCAGTCACGACTGCTCAGTTGTGTTTGTAGCAAAAGTAACTGTAGATACATGTAAACAATGGTATGTGGCTGTGTTCTAATAAAACTTTATTTATGAAAATAGGTGGGATTAGATTTCTTGGTCTTATTTTCCATCTTCCTGTTTATAAATGTTTCCTAAAGGAATAAGACTATATATGGTGTGTGTTTCAAAAGGCTGTAGTGGTGATGAAAAAAAATTAAGAGGAGCATAAAAGAGATAGCATTATGAAATATATTTTTCAAAAGTCAAATTTGATATTTGCTCATGAGTTTAAAGGCTACATTTTGAGAAAAAGTTTAATACTTTCATCAGTTACTATATAAAACTGAAGAAAGGAGACGGGCTCCTGTCAGGAGGAATGCACAAAATTGCCCTTTAGTCATTGCAGCGTGACAGCTCCTGTTAACCAGCCCTGAGATTCTCACGAGTTCCACCTCAATACCAAGCACCTGTGTGTGGCAGAGCCGATGGGAGAGCAAGAGATAATCCTTCCCAGCTGCTGGTATAATCAAGGGTTTTTGCAGGATCTTTGAGCATGCACTGAGATAGTGAGGAGCCAGACTATGGCACAGACTAGGGCGCTGAAATGGATTAATAAGGAACTTACTGATTTGGCTTGTGACCCTCTAGCACATGCAGGTCGATTTGGAGATGATACATTTCATTGGCAAGCCACAATTATGGAACCTAATGACAGCCATTTCAAGGCAGTGTATTTTTGACAATTCATTTTCCTTTAGATTACCCTTTCAAACCACCTAAGGTTGCATTTACAACAATAATTTATCATCCAAATATTAACGGTAACGGCAGCATTTGTCTTGATATTCTAAAATCACAATGGTCTCCTGCTTTAACTATTTCCAAAGTTTTTTTTCTTAATCCATTTGTTCACTGCTATGTGATTCAAACCCAGATGACCCCCCAACCCCAGTGCCAGAGATTGCACAGACCTATAAAACAGAGATAAGTACAACAAAATATCTCAGAAATGGAGTCAGAAGTATGCCATGTGATGCTACCTTAAAGTCAGTATAACCTGCATTATAGCTGTAATAAACTTATAAATTACTGTTCCTTTTTAAAAATTTTCTTATATGGCTGCTCCCCTTTTGGACTTCATCTTTTAAAATTTTATTTTTTGTCTACCTCCTCCATTCATTCACATGCTCATCTGAGAAGACTTAAGTTCTTCCAGCTTTGGACAATAACTGCTTTTAGAAACTAAAGTAGTTACAAAAGAACTGTTGCCCAAGATTCAGAAGTTTTAATATTTTTTTTTTTTGGTGTTGATTCTCTCTTTAAAAAAAAAAATATTTATTTTAGTTGGAGGCTAATTACTTACAATATTGTAGTGGGTTTTGCCATACATTGATGTGAATCAGCCATGGGTTTACATGGGTTCCCCATCCTGAACCTCCTTCCCACCTCCCTCCCCATCCCATCCCTCTGGATCATCCTAGTGCACCAGCTCTGAGCACCCTGTCTCATACATGGAACCTGGACTGGTGAACCATTTCACATATGATAATATACATGTTTCAATATTATTCTCTCAGATCACCCACCCTTTCCTTCCCCCACAGAGTCCAAAAGACTGTTCTATTCATCTGTGTCTCTTTTGTTGTTTCACATATAGGGTTATTGTTACCATCTTTCTAAATTCCATATATATGTTAGTATACTGTATTGGTGTTTCTGGCTTACTTCACTCTGTATAATAGGCTCGTTTCATCCACCTCTTTAGAACTGATTCAAATGGATTGTTTTTAATGGCTGAGTAATATTCCATTGTGTATATGTATCACAGCTTTCTTATCCGTTCGTCTGCTGATGGACATCTAGGTTGCTTCCATGTCCTGGCTATTATAAACAGTGCTGTGATGAACATTGGGGTACACGTGTCTCTTTCAATTCTGGTTTCCTCAGTGTGTATGCCCAGCAGTGGGATTGCTGGTTCATATAGCAGTTCTATTTCAAGTTTTTTAAACAATCTCCACACTGTTCTCCATAGAGGCTGTACCAGTTTGCGTTCCCACCAACAGTGTAAGAAGGTTCCCTTTTCTCCACATCCTCTCCAGCATTTATTGCTTGTAGATATTTGGATAGCAGCTATTCTGACTGGTGTGAGACGGTACCTCATTGTGGTTTCTATCTGCATTTCTATGAGTGATGTTGAGCATCTTTTTATGTGTTTGTTAGCCATCTTCATGTCTTCTTTGGAGAACTGTCTGTTTAGTTCTTTGGCCCATTTTTTGATTGGGTCATTTATTTTTCTGGAATTGAGCTGCATGAGTTGCTTGTATATTTTTGAGATTAATTTTTTTTGTCAGTTGCTTCATTTGCTATTATTTTCTCCCATTCGAAGGCTGTCTTTTCACCTTGCTTATAGTTTTCTTTGTTGTGCAAAAGCTTTTAATTTTAATTAGGTCTCATTTGTTTATTTTTGCTTTTATTTCCATTACTCTGGGAGGTGGGTCATAGAGGATCCTGCTGTGACTTATGTCAGAGAGTGTTTTTCCTACGTTTTCCTCTAGGAGTTTTTTTTTTTTTTTAAATGGAGCATGTGTATTTTGTGGCCAGTGTCCTGGTTGTGAAACTAAAACCATTCCTAATTGCTCTAACATGCTGAAGAATCATCTGAAAGGGAGGGAGATGGATGCTGAGTTGTCATATCATAGGAAGCAGCATTATTCTAGCAGCATCCATTTAAGCCTTCCACTGTTAAAAGATTTGAGGTTACATGATACACTTTATGCTCATAACTGATGTGGCTGGAGAACTGGTTTTGAATTTATAGCATTAGCAGAACAGAAAATATGTATTTTATGCATGTCAATAAAAGAATGACCTGTTCTTGTTCTACAGAGAATGAAATTTGGAAGTCAAACACTCTTTCTATTCCAAAATAGCATCTCAAACATTTTTTAATTTTCACTTAAATTGTTAGGAGGCTTGGAGCTCTTAGTTAGTCTATCTTCCAATACATTGTTTAATATAGCACTGAATAAATGATGTGAGTTGCCAATGGATGAGTGATCAACTAATAGCTCTGCTAGTAATTGATTTATTTTTCTTCAATAAAGTTACATAAACCAACAAAAAAGAAAACTGAAGGAACATAAGGTTGGATTTTCACATGCATTAGCATACCAAATATTAATTTCATATAAATTCAGCATATCCAATTGGACAAATGTAAAAGAATGCATTCTATAGTAACCCCTTCATTGTATCCTCATCACAAAGGCCAATAAAACAATAGATCTAAGATAAAAGGAAATGCAGGTTATTACTGACTACCCCTATAAAAGAGTTAAGACAATAAAAGAGGGAGCAAAGCAATTTAAAGTCAGTTTTAAAATACCAAACAAGGTGTCTTGATACTATTAAAGAAAATATTCAGTGACACTTGTTAAAGATGGTAAGACAGACTTTATTCAGGACAGTTGAGATAGGTATAATAACAACTACAATGGGATTTTACAATGGAGGAGAGAGACTGGTTTCAACTCCAACCACAGGATAGAAAAGTGGGTATTTATTATCAAGAAGTAGTCCATGGAAGAGAAAAATACTGTGAGGAAAAATCAGGTGTTCTGGTAAACTATCTGAGTTGTCCATACAGCAGTAGGCTCAAAGGCTGCCTATTAAAAAAAATTATGTGGCAATTATTTAACTTTATAACAAGTCATCAGTTTCAGCTTGCAAGACTTTAAACAAAGGACAGTTTCAGTCCTGAATGACTCTAAGTCAGAAGGAGGGGGAGTGGAAACTTTAATTTGGACAGATGTAGCAGGATACAGGAGAAAAGAAGGATTGGGTAAGGACTGACAAAATGTGCAAGATGAAATCTACATGGGTACACCATATTTTTCAATTTTAAAAAAGTTTCCTCTGCAATCACCTCCATTTTTATCAAAAATAATTAAAGTATTCATAAGACTAATTTGTTTACAAAATAAGTTAGTTTCATTAAACTTGGTTTTACTCTTTACATAGCTGAGGCACAGCAATTGCCCACATGGGCCCTTTTTAAGTTTGCTTTGCTGGAACTTTACATACAGAATCTCAGATTGGGCTTTTAAAACCTCTTGAGACTAGGAAAACAAAGCAGAAACTCATCATTAGATTTTGCCTGAAATATTTAGATTTTAGTGTATTTCTCTTTCTTCAGGTCTTTGAAATATCATGAGCTTCCTAAACCTGCCAGGAAGTGACATTCCTTACTCACTTGTAAGGCAAGAAAGCCTATAGTCCAGGTATAGACAGTTTTTCTAAGGGGTGACTCCATAAGCGTGCCTGTGTGCTCAGTCACTCATGTCCGACCTTTTGTGACCCAATGGACTGTAGCCTTCTAGGCTCTTCTTTCCATGGGATTTTTACAGGCAAGAGTATTGTAGTTGGTGCTGTTTCTTACTCCAGCAGATCTTCCTGACCCAGAGATCAAACCCAGTTCTCCCCTGTCTCATGCACTGGCAGGTGGATTGTTTACCACTGAACCACCTGGGAAGCCTGGCTTTATAAGCACTGGTGCCTTAAAGTCAATGGTCATCTGATTTATTGTACATCATTCTAAAATGTAACATTCCATTCAAAGCAGTGGTAATAAATTAATGTTTGCAACTGTGTTCTGTTACAAGGAGAACAAACTCTAACTGAAATGATGCAAATAACTATATTTCCATTAAAATAAGAATATTCACTAAGAGTTTCCAAACTATTGAGGTATCAGTTAAGAGGAAATGATAAAAGGTTGAATTTTGTTTACAAAGATATAATTTACCAAATTACTGTAAGTTATAGATAGCTTGGGCTTCTCTGGTAGCTCAGCTGGTAAAGAATCCACCTGCAATTCAGTAGACCCCAGTTTGATTCCTGGGTCGAGAACATCCCCTGGAGAAGGTATAGGCTACCCACTCCAGTATGCTTGTGCTCCCCTGGTGCCTCAGATGATAAAGAATCCACCTGCAGTGCAGGAGACCTGGGTTGGATCCCTGGGTGGTGTAGATCTCCTAGAGGAGGGCATGGCAACCCACTCCAGTTTTCTTGCCTGGAGAATCCCCATGGACAGATAAGCCTGATGAGCTACAGTTCATGGGGTCACAAAGAGTTGGACATGACTGAGCAACTAAGGGCACCACAGAAGATAGATAGCTTAAGAGGAAAACATGTTTCCTTAAATCTGGAAAATAAAATATTTAGTGCTTTAACCAGCAATATATCAAACAAGAAGTTATATTCTAAAAATTCCAAAAATACATATCAGTTCATTTAGTCAAATATAACTAATTCTTATTTTTCTTGATCTCAGGCTGGGAAGTATATAAATTCATGAGTTTCTTCATTAGTTTTGGTAATTCTTACACAGTTCAGTGGTATGGTCCTCAAGTTATTGAAGGCATGCCATCATGGAGCATTCTTATTTGCGTTAATCATAAATACTTTCAGAGAATAATTATAATATAGTAGTAACTGAAAATGATGAAAGATAAAAAAAAAATGACCATGGCTAAAGATCTGATGTAAGTTAATTTGTGGAGGAATTTTAGTTATTTCTGTGGCATACAACATGTTAACATACTAACTGAACAACAAGAATATCAACATGTTTCTATGAACTTCATGTTAATTCTGAAATATCTACATTAAAAACATATATCTGTACATATATAATGAAAGACAGTTCATCATTACTTCCTTTTTGACAATGCTCTCCATGTAATTTGACATATCAGATAAACCTAAATATACTTCTGTTTTACAAGGTGAAAGAAAAATATTTCAAGATTTTCCAGGGGCCTTCTGGGAAACCTCAAAGTTAATTTGCAGATGAAAAGGCTCCGTTCAGAATTTTATTTTGAGAAGTTTCAAAATGTTCAAAAAGATGGAACAGTTGACTAAATAGGATCACAGGTAGATGGCTATCAATTTGATAAAAGTTACAACAAAATTTCTAACATTAATATAGAAGGTTGTTGTTGTCGTTCAATCACTCAGTCGTGTCTGACTCTTTGTGATCCCATGGACTGCAGCACACCAGGCTTCCCCGTTCTTCAGTGTCTCCCAGAGCTTGGTCAAAACTCATGTCCACTGAGTCGGGGTTGCCATCCAACCATCTCATCCTCTGTCATCCCCTTCTCCTCCTGCCTTCAATATTGCCCAGCATCAGGGTCTTTTCTAATGTGTTGGCTCTTTGCATCAGGTGGCCAAGGTATTGGAGCTTCAACTTATCAGTCCTTCCAATGAATATTCAGGGTTTATTTACTTTAGGATTGACTGGTTCAATCTTGCAGCCCAAGGGACACTCAACAGTCATCTGTAACACCAGAGTTAAAAAGCATTAGTTCTTCAGCATTCAGTCTTCTTTATGGTCCAACTCTTACATCACACATGACTACTGGAAAAACCATCCTTGACCATAAGGATCTTTGTCAGCAAAGTAATGTATCGCTTTTAAAAACACTGTCTAAATTTGTCATAGCTTTTCTTCCAAGGAGCAAGGGTCTTTAATTTCATGGCTGCAGTCACCATCTGCAATGATTCTGGAACCCAAGAAAATAAAGTCTGTCATTGTTTCCATTGTTTTTCCCTTCTATTTGCCATGAAATGAGACTGGTTGCCATGATCTTAGTTTTTTGAATGTTGAGTTTTAAGCAGCTTTTTCAATCTCCTCTTTCATTCATCAAGAGACTTTTTAGCTCCTCTTTACTTTCTCTCACAAGAGTGGTGTCATCTGCATATCTGAGGTTGTTCGTATTTCTCCCAGCAATCTTGATTCCAGCTTGTGCTTCATTCAGCCTGGCATTTTGCATGCTGTACTCTGCATATAAGTTAAATAGCAGGGTGACAATATACATCCTTATATCTGTTGTCCAGTTCTAACTGCTGCTTCTTGACCTACATACAGGTTTCTCAGGAGGCAGTTTAGGTGGCCTGGTACTTCCATCTCTCTCAGAAATTTCCAGTTTGTTGTGATCCACACAGTCAAAGGCTTTAGCATAGTCAATGAAGCAGAGATATATGTTTTTCTGGAACTCTCTTGCTTTCCCTATGATCCAGCAGATGTTGGCAATTTGATCTCTGGTTCCTCTGCCTTTTCTAAATCCAGCTTGAACATCTGAGAGTTCTCAGTTCATGTATTTTTGAAGCCTAGCTTGGAGAATTTTCAGCATTACTTTGGTAGCATGTGAAATGAGTACAACTGTGTAGTAGTTTGAACATTCTTTGGTATTGCCCTTCTTTGAGATTAGAATTAGACCTTTTCCAGTCCTGTGGGCACTGCTGAGTTTTCCAAATTTGCTGAAATATTGAGTGCAGCACTTTAAAGCATCATCTTTTAAGATTTTAAATAGCTCAGCTGGAATTCCATAACCTCAGCTAGCTTTGTTCCTAGTGATGCTTCCTAAGACCCACTTGACTTCATGATCCAGGATGTCTAGCTATAGGTGAGTGATTACACTATCATGGTTATTGGGTCATGAAGATCTTTTTGGTATAGTTCTGTGTATTCTTGCCTCCTTGTCTTAATATCGTCTGCTTCTCTTAGAAGGTTATGTGTTTATAAGGCAAACAAAAAAATCTTTAGCTCTTTTAATATTAAAAACAACCAATTTTCTTAAGTAATTAAAGACCTAATAGAGATTACATCAAACACAGAAAACCATTCTAAATCATAAAAACTTAATTTCTCAGGCAGGTAGCTTAAAAGATAAAGAAACGGTTATGAAGTACCAAATGCCAGGCCCCTGCATGCAGTACCTGTGAGTAAGTGAAACCAGACTGATCACATAGGAAAATCACCTCAGTAGGTGATTAGAAAGGCATGGTAACATGCTGGAAGGAGAGTTAGGAACGAATGGCCCAATATGAAAGAAATAAAGATTCCAATACATCAACCTGAGAGTGAAGAGTGAAGGAAAGTGACATCCAAATGTGCGTTTCTTTGGGGTTCTAGGTTGTTGACTGTTGCTTTCGCCACTAGCCTTGGGGTTTTGTCTTCTATGCTGTGTGGCCTGTGAAGTCTTGCTGCCACAGTAAGCAATCAGGCCTAAATCCCCAAGATGGGAGAACCAAGTCCAGGACTTTGGACTACCAGACAACTCCCAACCCCACAGAATATTAATCAGGAAGACCTCTCCCAAAGGCCTCCATCTCAACACTAAGACCAAGCCTCATCCAAAGGCTAGCAACCTCCAGTGCCTGATATCTCATGCCAATCTTTCAGCAAAACAGGAATACAAAACTGCACATTAGCAGAGAGGTTGCCTAAAGCCATATAAAGCCCCAATACATCCCAAAAGACACTACTGGACACAGCTGTCTTTCAGAGAGACAAGATCCAGCTCCATCCATGAGAACAGTGGCACAAGCCCCCAAAACCAAGAATCGTTCACAATGCATTGGTCCAGCAGACCCATGGAAAAATGAAAAGACAGTAAACATGTAGCAGACAAAGGAATATGGTAAAAACCCACAACATGAAACAAATGAGGAATAGGCAGTCCATCTGAAAAAGAATTTGGAGTAATCATAGCAAAGACTATTCAAAATCTTTAAAATAAATTGGAAGCACAGATAAAGAGACTGGAGACATGGATCAAGAAGATACATGAGGGAGAACAAGATGGCAGAGGAGTAGGTGGACGTGGAGTACATCTCTCTCCACAGATACATCAGGAATACACCTTCAGACACAGAAGTGCATACAGAACACCAGCTGAGAGAAGACAGGAGTACCTGACCAGTGGAAAAGAATATATGGAATCACGCAAAACTTGGTAGGATGAAGGGACTAGGGGGAGAAACAGGAGTGTTAGTAAGACTGTACTTGCCCTTGATGGGTGGGGGAACTGAATCAGGGGTCCAATCCCCATAGCAAGGCAATTGTCTGAGTCAGAGGAGAAATATTTAAGGCTGAGAGTGAAACAGCTGATCTGTGGCAGCCTAAAGGTAATGAGAATTAGACAGTTCTTGCC
>SJXQ01002711.1:91575-127130 GCA_006408695.1 Aepyceros melampus
TCTTGCCGCAGTCGCAGTCATACATACACTGTTCAGGAACATGGTCTCCTGGAAGGGCAGCGGCTGGGCACTGGAGTTTAGGGATTGTGGAGCAATCCCAGTGCGAGGGCTGCTGTTGACTGTGGAAAGATGGATCAAGAGGATGTGAAGGAGTGGAATGTGGTGGGAAATGCATGTGGAGAAAAGCCAGGCAGCCATGGAAGCAAGGCGGTACTGCTGAGTCACTTGGAGTGGAGCCATCACCATAGCCTCTCTCTCTCCACACACCAGCATGGGAAGCTGAACAATAGAGAGGCTGGCCCATCAAAGGCCTGATGCACTGAGCTACAGAGTAGGACCTCAGTCAGGGAGGCTCCTTTATGTGCCTGAAACACTGAACAACAGATAATGACCCCAGGCAAGGGATCCCTCTAAGTGTCTGAAAGGCAGAGCTACAGAGAAAGACAGGCCAAAGAGGCTTTCTGATCATCAGCCTCAAGAGGCTTGATAAAAGACTCTGATAGGGCCATAACTCAGGCCGTGGAGGCAGTCTTTGTCCCCGAACACTTGACGCTGCCAAGGTCCCCGCAAGCCAAGCAGCTGCACTACCTTCACATTCAACTCTCACTGAGGCAGAGCTGCCACACGCAAAATAAATAAATAAATAAATAAATAAATAAAGTCTTGTGTTTATGCATGCAGTGTTGCTTTGGTCATGTCCGACTTTTTGCGACCCTGTAGACTGTGGCCTACCAGGCTTCTCTGTTAGAGAAGGGGTTCTCCAGGCAAGAATACTGGAGTGTATTGGCCAATACTGGTTGCCATACCCTTCGAGAGCACTATATTTCCTGCCACCCTAGCCATCAACCCCCTGAGTACCTGGTGCTGCCAGAACCCCTGCGACCCAAGCAGCTGCACCACTTCCACACCTGGCCCTCACAGGGGAAAACCCAAGCCGTCCAGGGCAACCTCAGGAGCTAAACCCCAGTGGACAACCCACTTGTATAGGTGGAAATAAAACCACAATTGAAACCCAGGGGCAGATAACTAGGAAAAACAAAACAAAATCTTCCCATCAGCTGTACAAGATGCAGATTAAATCCACAAGATCAACTAGGCAGACTCTGTGTCTATGGAATATATAAAAGGCCATTGAGAGCTCCCACAAAGAAAACACGCTAGTTCTGATAGCTGTGGACACTGGAGGCAAGAACACACAGGAGCAGGACCAGATTAGAATCTGAGCAGCCCCCATAGCAGGTCCAGAGATTAGTACAGTGTTGGAGGGCATCCTAGTGAGGTAAAGTGGACTGTGATTCCCAGCGCAGGAAAGGACTCTGACAGCAGTGACTTAAGAAAAATATTTATTATTCTTATTATTTCACTTGTTCTGTAGATTATTTTGGATTTTTTTCCGTCTTTCCCCCTCTGTTGTAGTTGTCGATTTTATTGGCACTGAAAAACCAAATTAAGCTTTGGGCTTTTTTCTTTTCCTCAGTCACGTTTTTTTATTGTTGTCATAAACCTCTGCCTCTACGTTGGGCTTCTGCAGTTCTGTGGAGTTTTCCTCTTTCCTTTTCTCTTTTTTTAAATTTAAAATTTTAATTTTTTCTTTCATCAGTGTTTTATAATTTTCTATATATAGGTCTTTAGTTTCTTTAGGTAGGTATATTCCTAAGTATTTTATTATTTTCGTTCCAATGGTGAATGTAATTGATTCCTTAGTTTCTTTTTCTACTTTCTCATTATTAGTGTATAGGAATGCACAGGGATAATCCAGAGAGATGGTGTGTGGGGGGGCAGGGTGGAGGTGGGGGTCGGGATTGGGAGTTCATGTACACTCATGGCTGATTCATGTCGATGTATAGCAAAACAAATACAGTATTTTAAAGCAAAACAAACTAAAAAATAAAATTAATTAAAAAATTAAAAATTTTTTTAAACCGATTATTATTTTTTCTACATTTATTTCTGACTGTTCTTTTACCCTTGCAGTTAATATTTAATGTATATAAATCTTATTATCTATCTCTATTTAACTTTGCATGTCTATTCTTTCTTTCTTTCTTTCTCTCCTTTCCTCTCAGCATATTTGTTAGTTTCATTTTCATTGCTTTATTCCCCAATTGTCACTTTGCTTTAGTTTTGTCTTTCAGTTTGTGGTTTAATTAGTTTTGTTCTGGTAGATATCCTTTTTTGTTTCCTTTCTTCACCAGGTCAATCTATTGTACTTAATTTTTGTTGTACTGTTTTGATTTTCTTATGGATGTATTTGTAGATGTGTAAATTCCATCACATTTCCTACTGTTGTTATAAACCTCTGCCTTTACATTGGACTTTTGCAGTTCTGTGGAGTTTTCGTTCTTTTCCCCTTTTTTCTTTTTTTTTTTTTCTATAAGTTTAATTTTTAAAACCTATTATATTTGTTCTACATTTATTACTTTATTTGCCTTTCCTACTGTTCTTTTCTGCTTGTAGTTAATCTTTAATGTATATAAATCTTCGTCATCTACCTCTGTTTAACATTGCATATCTATTTTTTCTTTTCTTTCTTTCCTTTCCTCTCAACATTATTAGTTAGTTTTGTTTTCATTACTTTATTCCCCACTTGGCACCTTGCTTTAGTTTTGTTTTCCAGTTTGTGCTTAAGTTAGATTTTTTCTTAAATGGTAAATATAATTTTTGATTTCTTTTGTTCACCAGATCAATCTACTATACTTTATTATTGTTGGACTGTTTTCACTTTGATCATGGGCGTATATGTATGTGTGTATTCCATTATTTAACTTATTATATGCCTGATTTTGTAACTGCCATTTGTCTGGGGTTCATCTTTGATTTCTCATTTTTGGATATTTGTTTTACTCTCCATTAATGCCAAAACAAACCACTTGTGGAATCTTCGTTCCTGACCAGAGATCAAAACCTGAACCTTTGGAGTGGGAGCACTGACTCCAAGATGCTAGACTACCAGAGATCTAACAGTAGGGAGTATTAAACAGTGAAAACTAACACAAAGGAAATCACTCAAATACAAGACCCAGTATTACACAACCACCTGTGCAGGATGCCTCATCTACACAACAATAAAACAAAAATACAAGCCAAATCATCAGCAGACAGGAGTGCTATCTCAGTCAGCCTTGCCCATCAGAGGCAAAAACAAACAAACAAACAAACAAACAAAAAACTCAGCACAAATTTCACCATATATGAAGCTCACACAAACCACTGGACCAAAAATTAGGAGTGCAGAAACAAAAAGGAAGAAATAACTCAACCTTCTTCAGGGAAAGAATTCAACTTTCCTTGAAGCCTGGGGAAAGGAGACCTCAAAAACAATAACTTTTAAAAAAAATGAAAAGGCAGAGAAATACTGCACAAAAGAAGAAAAAAATTAGAAACACAGAAGTCCAAATAAATGAAAAGGAAATAGGAAAATTACCTGAAAAATAATTCAGAATAATGATAATAAAGATAATAAAAAATCTTGAAAACAAAATGGAGAAAATGCAAGAATCAATCAACAAAGACCTAGAAGAATTAAAGAATAAGCATACAGAGACAAACAACAAAATTACTGAAATTTAAAATACATTAGAAGGAGTTAATAGCACAATATCTGAAGCAAAATAATGAATCAGTGATTTGGAAGACAAAAATCAGTGATCTGGAAGACAGTGAGCTGTAAATAACTTCTGAACAGTAGAATAAAGTAAAAGGAATGAAAATAGCTGAGGACAGTCTCAGAGACCTCTGGGACCATATCAAATGCACCAACATTTGAACTATAGGGGTAATAGAAGAAAAAGAGAAGAGAAGAGGTATGAGAAAATTTTGAAGAGATTATAGTTGAAAATTTCCTCAACATAGAAAAGGAAATAGCCAATCAAGTCCAAGAAGCACAAAGAGTCCCACACAGGATAAACCCAAGGAGAAACAAGCCATGACACATACTAATCAAACAAACAAAGACTAAACAGAAATAAAGAATATTTGATATCATAAGTGAAACGAATCTCCAGTCTAGGTTCGATGCGGGATGCAGGATGCTTGGGACTGATGCCCGGGGATAATCCAGAGAGATGGTGTGGGGCGGGAGGGGGGAGTGGGGGCCGGGATTGGGAGTTCATTTACACTCGTGGCTGATTCATGTCGATGTATAGCAAAACAAATACAGTATTGTAAAGCAAAACAAACTAAAAAATAAAAATTAATTAAAAAAAAAAGAAATAAAGAATATTAAAAGAGGAAGGGAAAAGCAACAAGTAAAATACAAGGGAAAATCCATACAGTTAACAGCTGATCTTTCAGCAGAAACTCTGTAGGCCAGAAGGGAATGGCAAGATATATTTAAAGGACTGAAAGGAAAAAATCTACAACCAAGATTATTATATCTGGCAAAGATCTCATTCAAAATTGATGGAGAAATAAAAAGCTTTTCAGACAAGCAAAAGTTAAGAAAATTCAGTACCCCCAAAACAGCTTTACAACAAATGTTACACGAAATTAAATAGTCAAGAAGTACAAGAGAAGAAAAAGGATCTAAAAAATCAACCCAAAACAATTAGAAAATGGCAATAGGAACATATAAATCAATAATTACTTTGATTTGTTTTTTTTTCATGTGCTGACTTGTTTATTTGTATTTAACTTTTTAAAAAGATCTTAACCATTTTTATATGTGCATTTCACTGGCATAAATACATTCACATTGTTGTGTAACCTTGTCATCACCACCATCCATCTCCAGAACTTTTTCATTTTGCAAAACTGAAACTATGTACCCAATAAACAATCTCCCCTTTATCCCCTCTCCCAGCCTCTGCCAGCTGCCATTCTACTTTCTCTCTCTATGACTTCAGTTCAGCTGCTCAGTCTTGTCTGATTCTTTGAGATCTCATGGACTATAGCATGCCACGCTTCCCTGTCCATCACCAACTCCCAGAGCCTACTCAAACTCATGTCCATCGAGTTGGTGATGCCATCCAACCATCTCATCCTCTGTTGTCGCCTTCTCCTCCTGCCTTCAATCTTTCCTAGCATCAGGGTCTTTTCCAATGAGTCAGTTCTTCGCATCAAGTGGCCAAAGTATTGGAGTTTCAGCTTCAGCATCAGTCCTTCCAATGAAATTCAGGACTGATTTCCTTGAGGATTGACTGGACTGATTTCATTGCCGTCCAAGGGACTCTCAAGAGTCTTCTCCAATACCACAGTTCAAAAACATCAATTCTTCAGTGCTCAGCTTTTTTATAGTCCAATTCTCACATTCATACATGACTACTGGAGAAAGCAGAGCCTTGACTAGATGGACATTTATTGGCGAAGTAATGTCTCTGCTTTTTAGTACACTGTATAGGTTGTTCATAGCTTTTCTTTGAAGGAGCAAATGTCTTTTAATTTCATGGCTGCAGTCACCATATGCAGTTTGACTGGACTGATTTCATTGCCGTCCAAGGGACTCTCAAGAGTCTTCTCCAATACCACAGTTCAAAAACATCAATTCTTCAGTGCTCAGCTTTTTTATAGTCCAATTCTCACATTCATACATGACTACTGGAGAAAGCAGAGCCTTGACTAGATGGACATTTATTGGCGAAGTAATGTCTCTGCTTTTTAGTACACTGTATAGGTTGTTCATAGCTTTTCTTTGAAGGAGCAAATGTCTTTTAATTTCATGGCTGCAGTCACCATATGCAGTGATTTTGGAGCCCAAAAAAGTAAAGTCTCTCACTGTTTTCATCGTTTCCCCATCTATTTGCCATGAAGTGATGGGACTGGGTGCCATGATCTTCGTTTTTTGAATGGTGAGTTTCTTGTTTTTTTTTTTCAAATGAGGCTCCTGCATTGGCAGGCAGGTTTTTTTTTTTAATATAAATTTATTTATTTTAATTGGAGGTTAATTACTTTACCAATATTGTATTGGTTTTGGCATACATCAACATGAATCCACCACAGGTATACACGTGTTCCCCATCCTGAACCCCCCTCCCTCCTCCCTCCCAAAACCATCCCTCTGAGTCATCTCAGTGGACCAGCCCCAAGCATCTGGTATCACGCACTGAACCTAGGCTGGTGATTCATTTCACATATGATATTATACATGTTTTAGTGCCCTTCTCCCAAATCATCCCACCTTCTCCCTCTCCTACAGAGTCCAAAAGGCCGTTCTATACATCTGTGTCTCTTTTGCTGTATCACATACAGGGTTAATGTTACCGTCTTTCTAAATTCCAAATAATCTTTTGATTGAGTTGTTTGTTTTTCTGGCATTGAGTTGTATGAGCTGCTTGTATATTTTGGAAATTAATCCTTTGCCAATTGTTTCATTTGCTATTATTTTCTCCCATTCTGGTAGTTGTCATTTCACTTACTGTTTCCTTTACTGTGCAAAAGCTTTTAGGTTTAATCAGGTCCCACGTGTTTACTTTTGTTTATAATTTCTATTACTCTAGGAGGTGGGTCATAGAGGATCTTGCTTTGATTTATGTCATCAAGTGTTCTGCCTATTTTTTCACCTAAGTTTTACAGATTCTGGTCTTAAATTTAGGTCTTTAATCCACTTTGAGTATATTTTTCTGTATGGTATTAGGAAGTGTTCTAATTTCATTCTTTACATGTAGCTGTCCAATTTTCCCAGTATCATTTATTGAAGAGTCTGTCTTTAACTCATTGTATATTCTTGCCTCCTTTGTCAAAAATAAGGTATCCATAGGTGCATGGGCTTATTTCTGGGCTTGCTATCTTGTTCCACTGGTGCATATTTCTGTTTTTGTGCCAGTACCACACTGTCATGATGACTGTAGCTTTGTAGTATAATCTTAAGTCAAGAAGGTTGATTCCTCCAGCTCCGTTTTTCTTTCTCAAGACTGTTTTGGCTATTCAGAGTCTTTTGTATTTCCATATGAATAACGAAATTTTTAATTTTTTTTAGTTCTGTGAAAAATGCCATTGGTAATTTTATTGGGATTACACTGAATCTGTAGATTGCATTTGGTAATATAGTCATTTTCACAAATTTGATTCTTCCTACACAGGAAAATGGAATATCTTTCCATCTGTTTATATCATCTTTGATTTCTTTCATCAGTGTCTTATAATTTTCTGTGTACACTTCTTTTTCTCTTTAGGTAAGATTTTTCCTAGATATTTAATTCTTTTTGTTACAATGGTGAATGGGATTGATTCCTTAATTCCTTTTTCTGATTTTTCATTTTTAGTATATAGAAATGCAACTGATTTCTATGTATTGATTTTGTATCCTGCAACTTTCCTAAATACACTGATTCAGTTCAGTTCAGTTCAGTTAAGTTGCTCAGTCATGTCCTACTCTTTGCGACCCCATGAATCGCAGCACGCCAGGCCTCCCTGTCCATCACCAACTCCCGGAGTTCAGGGCATTTTCCCAACCCAGGGATCAAACTCATTCAGTTCAGTTCAGTTCAGTTGCTCAGTCGTGTCTGACCCTGCGAATCTTTGCGACCCCATGAATCGCAGCACGCCAGGCCTCCCTGTCCATCACCAGCTCCCGGAATTCACTCAGACTCATGTCCATCGAGTCCGTGATGCCATCCAGCCATCTCATCCTTGGTCGTCCCCTTCTCCTCCTGCCCCTAATCGCTCCCAGCATCAGGGTCTTTTCCAATGAGTCAACTCTTCACATGAGGTGGCCAAAGTACTGGAGCTTCAGCTTTAGCATCATTCCTTCCAAAGAAATCCCAGGGTTGATCTCCTTCAGAATGGACTGGTTGGATCTCCTTGCAGTCCAAGGGACTCTCAAGAGTATTCTCCAACACCACAGTTCAAAAGCATCAATTCTTTGGCGCTTAGCCTTCTTCAAACTCATCAGCCCTCAGAAAATCCCCAAGTAGCAAGCTAGGAAAATTTTTCTGATAATTTAGCTTTTTTTGAAAATGGAAAAACTAAGCCATGGAAAGAACAGTGATTTGGGAATGCAGCCCTAGCTTAATTTCAACTCCTAGAATTGTCCTCTGGAGAAGGCAATGGCACCCCACTCCAGTACTCTTGCCTGGAAAATCCCATGGACAGAGGAGCCTGGTGGGCTGCAGTCCATGGGGTCGCTAAGAGTCAGGCACGACTGAGCGACTTCACTTTCACTTTTCACTTTCATACCTTGGAGAAGGAAATGGCAACCCACTCCAGTATTCTTGCCTAGAGAATCTCAGGGACAGAGGAGCCTGATGGGCTGCCATCTATGGGGTCACACAGGGTTGGACACGACTGAAGCGACTTAGCAGCAGAATTGTCCTCGTCTCGAATTTTTAAGGGTGGCATTTCTAAATCATGCTTCTCCTGTTTATTTGTTTATGTGTTTGTTTGTTTCAGAATAACCTCAACATGGAAAGTGCCTTGACATCAGAAACCAGCTTTCCTCCATCCAAAGAAGCACTTGGGGAACATTCAGACCACCAGGCTGGACACCAGCCCTTCCCCAGACAGCAATTCCAGCAAGAGGCTGGGCATCCTTCATTGCAAAGAGATGGCCCCAGATCCTTTCTCCTTGACCTACCCAACTTTCCAGATCTTTCCAAAGCTGATATCAATGGACAGAATCCAAATATCCAGGTAATGCTGGGCAACTGAAAGGAAAAAAAAAATGAAACAGTCTATGCCTTTGTTTCCTGATCCGATCCCACCTCCCTTTTCCCCTTAGCCCCTTGAGGAATTCTGTTATCTCTTCCAGAGCTGTGTTACATTGCATCTGTGTACACCCTGGATTGTAAGATGTATCGTTATTTTCTGAACCACTGAAAAAAGAAAACAGTGCTAATTAGAGTATGGCACACCCATGATTATAAAATTTATCCAGATCTGATTTCAGAGCTGTTGAAATAGAAAAATAAAATAATATTCCCTGAAATTGATGAAATATGGTAGTTATAGGGAAAGGCCAATCTAACGCATGAGTAGATAAGGCAAATCATGTGATTTCCAAGACATTCAGGAAGGCAAAGCCTCTCTCCCTTGCCTTGATCTCCAGAAATTCCTTTAGGAGGCAACAACACTTCAGTTGTCACTTTAGTTGCACTAAAGTGTAAAATGACTGATAAGAAATTTCGATAAGAAGAGAGTGAAAAATAGAAGTTCCTAGGAGATAGAGGAATGCATGCCACTAGGATGGAGTGGGATGAAGCTGAAAGAAACAGGAGGTTAGGGAAAGGGGTTCCTGGAATTGAAATTAAGAACTCTTAACTGCACTGAAATAGCACAGTTTACTCAACAAGGCAAAGGCAGATCTGACTTGACTCTCCCAACATGTTGAAGCCAAACATGTTGGCTTCTTCCAATATTATCAATAATGCAACTAATTCTCACTAAGTTACCATTTGGTTTGCTTTCCCAAGGTCACATGGCCAGTAAACAGTAGTTGGGGCTCAAACACAGGTTTTCAGGCTCCCAAGAAAACTCACCCTACCGGTCCGTGTGTCAGAGACAAACTCCTCATTTTGAATTTCACTTGCCCCTCCCTCTGTTGCTCCCCAGAGATGGGCCTCATGGTGGTGGAGGGAGGCCATCTTCCTGGGCCACTTGGTCCCTGCACAGCCTCTGTCCTCAAGTGCTGGCTTCCTAACTTGTAAGCTTTGTCCTCAGGTCTTTTCACCTGGGGAAGGGCAGTTCAGTTCAGTTCAGTCGTTCAGTCGTATCTGACTCTGTGACCTCATGGACTGCAGCACGCCAGGCCTCCCTGTCCATCACCAACTCCCGAAGTTTACTCAAACCCGTGTCCATTAGTCAGTGATGTCATCCAACCATCTCATCCTCTGTCATCCCCTTCTCCTCCTGCCTTCAATCTTTCCCAGCAAGGGTCTTTTCAAATGAGTCAGCTCTTTGCATCAGGTGGCCAAAGTATTATAGTTTCAGCTTCAACATCAGTCCTACCAGTGAACACCCAGGGCTGATCTGCTTTAGGATGGACTGGTTGGATCTCCTTGCCGTCCAAGAGACTCTTAAGAGTCTTACCCAACACCACGGTTCAAAAGCATCAGTTCTTCAGTGCTCAGCTTTCTTTATAGTCCAGCTCTCACATCCATACATGACCACTGAAAAACCATAGCCTTGACTAGATGGGGAAGGGCAGCTTGTCCTTATTCTTTCTCTGCACCAAATTCCAATTGACTTCCACGGCAGAAAGAATACACCTCAGTTAGAATAATACATCCACCAGTCCCCTACCTCCCCGTGTATAAAATGCTGTGTTAGCTACTGGGAAGTTAAGAAATGTCAGACCTTAAATGTAAGGTCTTCCCTCCAGGAAATGACCTGGGTGTGATGATTCCAACTGCCACCTAAGAGAGTGCCAGAAGGATCATGGAAGCGGAGTAGAACAAGTGCTGTGCTCCACAGAAGGCGGACCCAGATAGACAGAAAGGTTGGGAAGGGACCTGACCATTAGGGTGGGGCAGAGACGAGGGCACAGAAGTGAACAGTGCTCCAGAAGTCAGGCTTAGACAACCCGTGTGCTGAAATCACTGCGTGGACCGATTCATGTTTCTGATAGGTCTTGTATCAGTCCAGCTGCTTAATCAGAAAAACGGGCCTTTTTCTCCATTGTCCTCTCTCCAGGAACTGTCCACATGGCTCTCTGATAAAGAACACAGTACCCACTTGGGGAAGGTGCAGACTGGCCAAAAAAGACATAGATAACCCCTTACTGTTGCTCAGGGTGACTCCCCATCACTCCTTCATTGAAAGGAAGTGATTTTCCCTTGTTGATGGATATTTTTGGCTGTAGGACCAGACCACCCTTATCCCAGAGTGCTTAGCCCATGCCTAAAACAATTTGAGGTTTGCTGCGGCTTGCTTTTTTTTGTTTGTTTGTTTTTTGAGGGATGGGCAATCTCATTGTGGAGCTTAATGCTGAGGACTGAGCTATTAATGCCATCGATTTAGGAGTTACTATTTCTCTTTTCTTTTAATGTTAGTATATTGAAAGTCAGCTAGATAATTCTCTAATAAATATTGGTATTATTTATTTGTATAGAACAAGTGTCTTATTTTGTTAACAAATCCTTTGAACTTGAAATGAAAGTGGAAACTTTCAACAAAACAATAGCCCCCGCGAGGAGGTTCTTTGTATTTTTGATGGAGCTGCATGAGCTCTTTGTGTGCACTGCAGACCAATTCATTGCGGGTGTCTTTGCCAATATTTTTCCTATTCTGAGCTTTGTCTTTGTCTTTCCTTTAGGGTTTCCTTTGCTGTGCAAAAGCTGTTGAGGTTTTGAATTAGGTCCGGTTTTCTTATTTCTGGTTTATTTTCCATTATCCTAAGAAGTGCATGTAAAAAGTATTTGATGTAATTGATGGCAAAGTGTGTCCTTCTGAAATATTCCTCCAGAATTTCCTAGGATCTGTGCTTATACTTGGAACCTTATATTACTTGGAGTTTCTTTTGGTGTATAGTATTAGCAAGTCTTCTCATCTCATCCTGTTTTTCATGGTTTGAGGAACCTCCATAGTGTTGTCTATCGTGGCTCTTACCAAGTTCCATCCTCAGCCTCAATGGAGCTGAGTTCCCTGTTGTCCACACCATCTCCACAACTAACTGTCTGTGGAGGTTTTGACAATGGCCATTCTGACTGGTTCTTGTAAACCATGCTGCCCTGAAAACAGAAGTGCATGTGTCATCTCGAATTCTGCTTTTCTCTGGATCTAAGCCTGCCTCTTGAGAAATCTGTATGCAGGCCAGGAAGCAACACTTAGAACTGGACATGGAACAACAGACTGGTTCCAAATAGGAAAAGGAATACGTCAAGGCTATATATTGTCATTCTGCTTATTTAACTTATACGCAGAATACATCATGAGAAACGCTGGACTGGAAGAAACACAAGCTGGAATCAAGATTGCTGGGAGAAATATCAATAACCTCAGATATGCAGATGACACCACCCTTATGGCAGAAAGTAAGGAGGAACTAAAGAGCCTCTTGATGAAAGTGAAAGAGGAGAGTGAAAAAGTTGGCTTAAACTCAACATTCAGAAAACAAAGATCATGGCATCCAGTCCCATCACTTCATGGGAAATAGATGGGAAAACAGTGGAAACAGTGTCAGACTTTAATTTTCTGGGCTCCAAGCTCACTGCAGATGGTGACTGCAGCCATGAAATTAAAAGACACTTACTCCTTGGAAGAAAAGTTATGACCAACCTAGATAGCATATTCAAAAGCAGAGATATTACTTTGCCGACTCAAGTCTGTATAGTCAAGGCTATGGTTTTTCCAGTAGTCATGTTTGGATGTGAGAGTTGGACTGAGAAGAAGGCTGAGCACCAAAGAATTGATGCTTTTGAACTGTGGTATTGGAGAAGAGTCTTGAGAGTCCCTTGGACTGCAAGGAGATCCAACCAGTCCATTCTGAAGGAGATCAACCCTGGGATTTCTTTGGAAGGAATGATGCTAAAGCTGAAACTCCAGTACTTTGGCCACCTCATGTGAAGAGTTGACTCATTGCAAAAGACTCTGATGCTGGGAGGGATTGGGGGCAGGAGGAGAAGGGGACGACCGAGGATGAGATGGCTGGATGGTGTCACTGACTCCATGGGCGTGGGTCTGAGTGAACTTTGGGAGATGGTGATGGACAGGGAGGCCTGGCGTGCTGCTATTCATGGGGTCGCAAAGAGTCGGACACGACTGAGCAACTGAACTGAACTGAATGTAAACTTACAAGAAAAGGCCTGGGTATAGGAGACTGGAGGGCTGAAGTCCCCACACTGGAAAATTACCAAGTTCCTGGGCTCCACCTAGGACTGAAGTTCTAGGAGAATTTATCAGGATCCCCTTTCTCTTTCTCAGATAAGTTCATCAGTCAGGAAGTCCCCAGACATCACCTGGGTCTTTTTAAAATATTAGCCCAAATGTCAAGGAAGAACAGTGATGCAAAGGCAGTTGAGATCCTCAGATCTAGGAAACCCTGATGACTTTTCCATAAAAAGAAAAGGGCAACCATGAAATGCTAAGCCCACGCCAGCCCACACGATGGATTTGTACATGAACTCAGAAAAGCCCCAGAACTCACAATCCATTTTTCATCAGCATAAGCTGTCCTGTTTAGCCAGATGAAGAGAGCCTTACAACAGTACCGCTGGGCTTCCTGAGGGGCGAGGCAGCTGTTGGGGTTGATGGAGAGAATAATAAAGCGAGACCAGGGAGCAGAGAATACGTGGAGGCTGAATCATGAGAAGACCACTCTCGAGACCCTCCGACAAAGCCTCTTGGACTTTCATGAAATGCAGTTTTTATAAAGTGGAAATCATTCGTCCTTGTCCCCTCTGAGCCCACAGCCACCTGTTTGTGCAGACTTCCAACAGGTACAAAGCAGTCAGCGTTTTGTCTTCCGTTGGTCTCAGCACCGCCCCAGTACCTATGGGAAGCTTGCCTCCACGCCACTTCAGAATGGGCTCCTTGGGAACACAGGGTGGGAAGGGAACCAGGCCACTCCTATGAGTTCCCTAGATGTTTCTTGAGTTTCCTTTTGTACAGAAGAGATCACTATACCTCCCAAGAGTATAGGTTTCCCCATTGCTCCAACGGGGCAACCCGTTCCTGGCAAAATGGACTTGAAGCAAAAGATGCTCCACCCCAGGTACCCTCACGCCCAGGACCCAAAAAGACCAAAGCCAGCGCGATCCTGCTGCCCGTTGGCCAGTTAGGTCATCCCTCTGCCGCTTTGCACAAGCCCAGTGACTGATAACTGCCTGAGGCCAGTCAGAGGAGTAGAGGGGCCTGTGTTTTATTGATCTAATGACCTGTTGGCCCTAAAGAAAGGAATACTGAGCTGTGTTCCTGGCCTTCTGTCTCTGGGAAGACCAGCAAAGGAGAGTGTTGGTTGCTCAGAAAGATGGCTCAAAGAAAGACCGATGCGTGCTACCCCTGAGAGCTCCAGCCCTAGGTCTGAGTATAAGTGTCTGTGAGTGTGCATACACACATACACAGACACACAGAGCTGGCTGCTGTGGCCTGAAGCCTCACCACACGAGTAAATTGGCTCCCTGGTAGTCCTTTGAAAGGTGAGGTGCTTTCTCAAAGTGGGTGATGGTTTTCATGCTGACAACTCTCGCCCCTTCCTCAGAGCTCTACCATCTTGCTGAAATCCACTGGTTTGACACAGGCCTGATGCAGCCAAGTAGACAGCCCCACCAGTCACCCTGGGCTGTCCTCTCTTCCCAGGGAGTGGACTGCAAACAGGTGAAGGTGTACCGGGGGTCGGCTTCCACCGCCCGGCCCTCTGACCTCGTCTCCCCCTCACCCTATGGCAACTTGCCCCCAGCCCCCACCCAGCTAGCCCTCCCTGGAGCAGGGAGCACACAGGAATTTGATACCCCTGTCTCTGAACTGCACCCCAGCACCGCCCCCTTGTCTGCAAGCACTTCCCATGCTCCAGGGCTGGGGTCCATACTCTCCCCACAACCCACCACCACCAAACAGCCCACACCTTTCCAAAGAGACAATGCTGAGCTGGGCCTTTTGACTTTTAGGAAGGGAAATCCTTTTAAAAGCCCAGCTTTTCAGAGCTTTTTTTGTTTGTTTTAATAAACCCCTGAAGCCAGGTGGCCTCTGTCCCAAGTGAATCGGGCTCTTCATTTTAAGACTGGCTTCAGGCTGTGGAAGTGAGTAGGGGGGGGTGGGGGGAAGCCCAGCAATGCACAAAATAGAAAGAAATAGCCTCAAACTCCTGAACCCAATCTCCATATTAAATTTAAAACAAAACTAGAAGTTGGGTTTTGGCAACAAATAAATAAATAAACCACTCAGGAAAGAAAGTAAATCCCCCAGGACAAGTTCAAGCGGAACGTCAGTATCCTTGGCTGGGTTTCTGCTCCGCAGCTGATGGTCAGATAGCAGATGCAGAAATCTCTAAAATAAACTCATTATTAGGCTCACTACATCAATTCCTTACCACAGTAGCTATTCACCACCAAATATTTCTCTTTTCTGGGTCCATCTGAGATTCGTATTCATTTCAACCAATGTGTTTCTTTCTTTTATTCCATTGAGGGAGACTTAAAAATAGTCTTCTAAAAGCCCTTTTTTCCCCTTGCACAGACTTATTTACATGACTGTAGGCCTCTTGATATAATCAGCTGAGTTGGCCACGGCTAGAGGTATTGTATGTGCTACTACTTCTGATTTTCCTACCTCCTTTCTTCCTAAAATTATTTTGGGATGGCAGGCCTGGCCAAGTAAGAACCAAGAAATTACTGTTCCCAAGACATGGACCCACACCCTCCTGGAGACAAGCTGGTGCTGTTCAGATTCTCAAGGGGGCCCTGCTGTCCCCATCGTGAGCCAGAGGCCACCCACCTCTCTTTGGGCTTGGGCAGCACCATTTCTGTCAACCAGGCTTGGCCTCTGTGGCTGCTGAAGGTTACTTGACCTCCATATGCCTCAGTTTCCTTGTCTATACCATGGGAATAACAACGTAGGTATAGTACTTTTGTAGGACAATACTCCATAGTGGTAGGGTTGTGCGGATTAAACGGGCTTTCCAGGTGGCACTAGTGGTAAAGAACCCGCCTGGCACTGCAGAAGATCCCTGGGTTGGGAAGATCCCCTGGAGGAGGGCATGGCAACCACTCCAGTATTCTTGCCTGGAGAATCCCATGGGCAGAGAAGGCTGGTGGTCTACAGTTCATGGGGTCGCCAGAATCAGACACGGCTGAAGCGACTTAGCGTGTACAAGGATTAAATGAGATCATCCATGGGAGGCACTCAGCAAAGCGATGCGGGCGCTTCCCCGGATTGGTGGACGCTGGCTGGTGATGGCAGCAAGCGTGACAATGACAGAGGAGACCAGTATAAAATAATTAAGAATCAGGAGATCTCGTTTTGAGAGCAGCTCTCCTCCTTCTTTGCTGTTCACCTCAGGAATGTGAATTCTCCAGGCCAGTTTCTCTGCCTGAAATGTGGGGCTAGCTTTTGTAGAACAAGCAGCGATACCCGAACAGGAATGGTGTAAGGCTCAAAGCACTCACGGCGCTTACCTGGAGCTGCCAGAGCTGTTTTGAGAGCACCAGTGGGTCTGAGAGGGAGGGATTATATATATCTTCCTAGTCCTTTGTGTTCTTTCTTTGGCATTTGTCACGGAAGAAGGGCCACATTATCGGTGGCGCTTCCCCAGATTGGTGGACGCTGGCTGGTGATGGCAGCAAGCGTGACAATGACAGAGGAGACCAGTATAAAATAATTAAGAATCAGGAGATCTCGTTTTGAGAGCAGCTCTCCTCCTTCTTTGCTGTTCACCTCAGGAATGTGAATTCTCCAGGCCAGTTTCTCTGCCTGAAATGTGGGGCTAGCTTTTGTAGAACAAGCAGCGATACCCGAACAGGAATGGTGTAAGGCTCAAAGCACTCACGGCGCTTACCTGGAGCTGCCAGAGCTGTTTTGAGAGCACCAGTGGGTCTGAGAGGGAGGGATTATATATATCTTCCTAGTCCTTTGTGTTCTTTCTTTGGCATTTGTCACGGAAGAAGGGCCACATTATCGGGGGCCTAATCGTTTGCTGCTCTGTGCTTTTGAGGATTCATTTCAACTCCCAGGGCTTCTCTTAGTCTCTGGGAAATAAACACAAACCCAAACTACCTGGTCACCGTAGCTCTCAAGCTCGTTGGTCCTTTAACAGGGCCAACGAATTAGAAGATTCTAGAAGATTCTCCTGAGTTCCGAAGATCAAGCCTTCTGTATTCTCAGTGTCGTTAGTTTATTGCCAATTAGACTACGAATTGTGTTAGTTTCCCAGTGGCAAGTGCTTTTCAGTGCTAAAGAGTGTGTTTCTAATAAATGTTTGAACTTTCAAGAGGAAGAAAGAAACTGGTAATAGTGCAAAGGATTTATCCTTTCCTAATTTTGGACGGAATTCTCAAACTTGGCACCTATTCTAGTCTCTCTTTTCTTGGATCTGACAAGATTCAGCCAGAAGTTGGACTTGGGTCTTTTGGAAAAGTTCTTTTTCTTTTACTGTCTTGATTCATGGTATGGAAAATCCAGAAGAAACAAATATGCTAAAGATGCTTCAATGCTGTGTATTGAAGATGCCGGAGAAAGGTAAGATCCAGCTCCATCAGCTTGGAAATCTACTGTGCTCCCTGCCACACCTTCAACTCGTCACACTGATTGTTGTTCAAGCCATTTTTATGAACAGATTCTTTGATGCTAAAGAACATGTAAATAAGAGTAAAAGCAACAGGAAACATAAAACTAATCTCCCTCCACCTCCTCCCATTGGAGAAGTCATGATCATGCTCATTAAGTCTTTTTAATTGGATGCCTATGAAATTTCACGTTCAAGGTTAGATTTCTTCTTTTGATATCAGTATGAGGTTTCCACATTCCTAACTGGAGGGAAGGGTGGATCCTAAGGTTTTCGTGGGTTTTGTTTTGTGTGGGTTTTTTGTTGTTGTTGTTGTTTGTTTGTGTTATTTTTAATTCGGTTGGAGCAGTGGATAGAAATGAAAGGGGAAAAAGAAACCTCTAAACTGATGAGATTTAGTCATCGATAATAGTTTTTGGAGTAAATTTGTATTTTGCTACTCATTGCCTGGCCAGGCAACAAATCTGTTTTGTTTGGATCCAAGCAGCAGTTTGGGGGGAAAAAGAATCATATTGACGGTAATAGCTTAAAACATAGAATTGTTTTGATTCCCAGCTTGGAGAAATTGCAGGGCACGTTTTGTTTAGGCAATCCCTTTGACTCCAGTCTGGATACAAGCGGAATACCAAAACTGTCCAGCCTGTTCCCCCTTATCTCCTACCCAGAGACTGATCTTATTACCATAATTGCAGGCTTGCCTGGCTCTTGGCAGCTTCTCCAAGACCCTTAATAGCCTTGCAGACAATTGTTGCGGCTCAGTTGTTCTGTCTGCAGGCATGGGGGCTGGGACTGCATAGGAGAAAGGTTGTGTCTTCAAAGGCTGGGCATCATGGAATCTCTGCTGGCTCAGGTCCATGCCACCCAGCTGTGCTTGCCTTCTACTCTGTCCTGGTAGGGTCGCGTGTGGGTCCTGGGCACTGTCCCTCTCCAACAGCCATCCCTCCAGCAAACAGCAGTGATACAAGATGAATGATGTAATTCTTCTTTTTGTCCTTTTGGAGGATTACTAAAAGTTCCATAATTATTTATAAATATGCAAGGGATGCTTACAAGACTGGGGTGATGGTGGTGGCATGGAATCAAGCCAATGGTGCCCTCGTAGGCATCCCACACCAGAGGAAATGCTCTCGGCCTGCCCCAGCCGAAGTGTACTGGGGTTGAAGACCACACCCTGGACCTCGTGTCTGGACCACACAAGGCCACAGCTAGGCCCACCATGAGTGGGGCAACCTCCTTTGAACGTCGAAGAGAGTAGAATTCAAACTTTTCCATTCCTGAGACAAAAGGAAGGGTCTGTTTGTCTCACGGATTGGCATGACCCGGTGCAATTTGGCAGAGCATCTCAACAAGTCTCTCAGATGTCGAGTTAGGGCAAAGCTGGAAGAGCATCTGCCCAGTACATCTTGCGCTGATTACTTGGAGCGCATGTTTCTGATTCATTTGCACATAACTCATCCAGGGGTTGTTGCAAGAGCCGTGCGACGGCAGAGGAACCCAAAGAGTCTTTTATTATGCTTTTAAAACAAGTTTCTCTATGTTGATTGTCTCTCAGAGCCAAGAAGCTGCATTCTTTCAGCCCTGTGACTTCCAAACGAGGCTCCGTAAATGCAAGAGCGAGTTCTGACCTTGACTCTGGGACTGTCTGCTCTGACCCCGAGGGTGGGTTAAGGAGGAGTCTGCGCTGGGTCTGGTTTCGGGGATGAGTGAAACTCATAGCTGGGGCAGCATGGACCTTGTGCTCGCATCTCTACACGACCTGTGGCATCCAGCCCCTACTGGCATCAGTGGGCTCTGGGCTCACCTGGTCACAAGAGGGGACAGGACCTAGGTGACTGACTTTTTGAGAGACAGTTTGGCAAAGTTCAGAAGAGTACAGGCTCTGGAGCTAGAATACCCATGGCTGCCAGTTACTAGCTGTGTGACCTTAGGCAGCTTGTTAACTTCTCTGTGTCCAGTTCTTCTGTCTATAAGAAGCTGTCTAGCCACTGCTCTGAAATTTAACAGCTTGAAACAACAATCACTGGACCGCTCGGGGTGCTGTGGGTCAGGAATTTGAGCAGGGCTCAGCTGGGAGAGCTCGTCTCTGCTCTACGTGCTATCAGCTCGGGTAACCACAAGGGCCCATCAACAGAACCAACACTATAGAGACGTTGTGAGGATTAAGTGCATTAATATCTGGGAAGCCTAGTGCCTGGTACATGGTTAGTTCTCAGTAAGTGTTCTGTTTTATGAGTTGTTCTTGTGCCATTCATGGTACATGTTGACTCCTTGCGTTAAAGACTTCCCAGAAATGTAGTCATCCGTAAATCAGGAGCCCCGTGATACACTGCTCCCTCCCCACGCAAGGCCCGTGGGCGTCAGTCCTCCAGGCATCCCTGGAGGTTCCCCCTTTCCCTCCCAAGGGAGGCGCGTTTCCCTCTGCTCTCTTAGACTCTCTCCCGAGGGTCACCCAAAGTGGAGGCTGTTGACTCCTCCTTGACCCTGGCCTGTTTTGAATTCCTCAGGTCACATAGAGGTGGTGGATGGGCCTGACTCTGAAGCAGAGAAAGATCAGCACCCGGAGAATAAGCCCGGCTGGTCAGTGCCATCCCCCGACTGGCGGGCCTGGTGGCAGAGGTCCTTGGCCCTGCCGAGGGCCCAGGGCAGTGACCAAGACTACAAATACGACGGCACCTCAGACGACAGCAACTTCCTCAGCCCCCCCGGCGGCTGGGACCGGCCGGCCCCGGGCCACCGGACATTCGAAACCAAAGAACAGCCAGAGTATGGTGAGTTTACCACCCAGCAATAGAGAATCAGTGCAGAGAATAAACGAGGACGATGAGGCCAGTGGACGTGGAGCCAAGCAAAACCCTGTTTACAGTGTGTGGCTTTGGGTCTTCAGCAAGGCAGACCTCATACAGACTCTGTCCACCCCTTCCACTGAAGGCCCAAGAGGGCCCCCTCACCACATTTTTCTAGAAATACTATAATTTTAAAATAATGCCAATTATCCGCGGAAAGATTTTTTTTTTTAAGTTAGGGATCTTTCAGGTCCTGCCTTTTTTTTTTTCCCCCAAAAAATGACGAAACCACTGAAATAACTTCCTTGAATAGCGTGTGAGTGCTCAGTCGTGTCCAGCTCTTTGAGACCACATGGACAGGAGCCCAGCAGCCTCCTCTGTCCATAGAAATTTCCAGGCAAGAATACTAAAGTGGCTTGCCATTTCCTTCTCCGAACTTCCTCATGTATTTGACTGTAAAAACCCATACTGAAAATCCATTTAGTGAAAAAGATGTGCCCAGCTGTCTCCTTTGACCAGGCAACTATGTTATGTTTATCACCGGTAGTGGAGTGGCCCTTTGAAACCCTCATGGACATGTATGTCTCGAGTTATCAAAGTGAGCCATCCCCAGCAACAAATTTCAAGACCCCAAGTTGGAACTTGCAGTTTCCCATGCTTTTAGAGTAGGATAGGTGAGACAACAATTTCTAAGTTCAATGGCTTAAAATAATCCACGTTCATTTCTCACTTAAGCTGGGATGGAAGCAGGGTCAGAGGAACGCGGCTCCACCCAGTCATTCGGGGACCCAGACTCCTTCCATCTTTAGGCCCCACCCACTGTGAGGGCCTGAGAATTACCCACTGGATGCTCTGCCTCTGGCTGGCAGACAAGTAGAGAGACAGAGCCTGGAAAAGGCACTCATGGTTTCAACCCCCTCAGCCTGGAGAAGACAAATCTGCCCAGATTCTATGGGCAAGACTTTGTCATGTGATCCCACGTAGATGCAAGGGAAGCTGGCAGATTTTTCTGTGTGAACTAGATGAAGAGGAAACCGATTTGGAAAGCATCTGGCCAGTCTTCATGAAGAACTGGGCAGGGTGCCCCATGTTATAAGAGTATTTGATATCTTACACATACATCCACCAGGATGATGGCTTGTGGTTCAGCCTCAGCAGACTCAGGAGCAGCCGCTCTGTGAGGATGACTTGTTTTGCGCCATTTGCATTCTTACCTTCACCCCCATTTTCAGCAGAAAGGCCTCTTGTATATTGGCAAGTCGTTTCTGCCTGCTAATAGTCGTTTCTGCCTGCTAACGTCCAAAAGACGTTACTTTCTTCCCAACCACGTCACTTAGTTGCAACTGGCATTGAACATGTCTTCTGCCCATCATTCTGCTAGGTACTGGGAATCCAAAAAAGATTAAGACATGGTCCTTCCCTGAAGAGCATCTCACCTGTCTTTGAACAAAAGGAGAAAACTTAATGGATGGAGCAGACGAGTGCCACAGTAGAGATACACAGTAAACGCTAGAGAAGCAGGAGAGCTCCCAGACCCCACCCAACCGCTCATAAAACCTTCCCCTTTCCCAGAAGTCCAATTTATTTTCCAAGAAGGATTGGGAACATTAGCCAACCTTTCTGTAGCAGTTGCCTTCTACAGTCCCTCTTCATAAAATTAGCTCATTTAATCGGCTCACTGAGGTAGAGACTCCACTTTACAAATAGGGAAACTGAAGCCTGGAGAAGTGAGGCAACTCTGACCTAAGATTCATCTCAGACAGTCTAGGACAGAGTCTGTCCTCTTCACCACTGTGTTCTTCTGCCTCTCGGGGGTGGAGGGGGAAGCACATCCTTTAGGGCAGTGAAGTGCATCTCTAAAGGGACAGTTAGGTTGGAAGACAGGAATGGTAGTAGAAGTCCAGGGCTGAGCTGAGCTGTTGAACAAGAGAAATACCAAGGATCCCAGAGTGTTGGCCTGACCCTGCACAGGACTGCAGCTTAACCTGTCTGCCCAGCCCATGTGGAACATGGTCTCTCTGAGTGAGGCTCAGACCCTCAACATCAGAATCCATGCACTGCCTGTGAAAATGTAATGCCTATCCTGGGCCCAAGCCCCTTCCCTACATATCTCCAGGTATGGTGCCCAGGCCAGTAGATCAGCATCCCCAGAGACCATAATAGAAATGCAGACTTTCAGACCCCACTCCAGGACTGTTTAATCTCAGACACGCTGGAAAAATGAAAGTGACAGGGTCGGTCGCTCAGTCATCTTAGACTCTTTGCAACTACTATCCATGGGATTCTCCAGGCAAGAATACTAGAGTGGGTAGCCATTCCCTTCTCCAGGGGATCTTCCCGACCCAGGGATCGAATCTGGGCCTCCTGCACTGCAGGCAGATTCTTTACTGTCTGAGCCACCTGGGAAGCTCCTAATCTGGAAGCGCGAGGCCACACACACACCAGTGTTTCTCAGTATGGTTGCCCATACTCATCTGGGCATTTATTTTTGTAAATCCCAATGCCTGGACTTCTCTCGAGATCAGTTAACTTGGAGTCTCTGGGGTGGGACCCAGGCATCACGGATTTTTAAAGCTCCCTGAGTGACACCAGGGTGCAGCCCAGATCGAGGGCCACTGCCATCCTTCCATGGAATGTGCAGGAGTGAGACCTGGAGTCTTTGTATGCTTCTTTCTTTTTTCAGTCAAGGTCAGCAGGTGACTCTCATGCTTATGGAAGTTTGATGATCACCACTTAGAAACAGTTTTTTCATCTAAAGTTTTTACACAATATATTCTGCTTAATTTATGAAATTAAGAACCCCCCCACCCTCCATTTCCATCCTGAGGGTAGAATTTGCCTCTGCTGGAGCAGTTACTGTTGCTGTCACAGCCATCTTCACCCCAGGTTTCTAGATCTACAATACCTGGTGGGGTGCCCTGTATCTGCATCTTACAGCATCCCTGGGTTGTAGAGAGACTTCCATCGTGATGACTGTGAGGTCTCTCTTAGTAACATTGCCATCATTAAACTGTGGTTCAGTCATGTCTGACTCTTTGCAACCCCATGGACTGTAGCCTGCTAGGCTCCTCTGTCTATGGGATTTCCTAGGCAAGTATTCTTGCCTAGAGAATTCCATGAACAGACCATGGGGTCGCAAAGAGTCGGACATGAGTGAGCGACTAACAGAGACACACACTCCCGCATTGCAGGCAAATTCTTTACTGTTTGAGCCACCAGGGAAGCCCCAGACATCAGGATTCCTACTTTATAAAGAAAATCTGGTCCCTTTATGGAACCCCAAAGCAGTGCTTCTCAGACCTTTATGTGCACACAAATCACCTGGGCATCTTGGTAAATGCCGTGCCTGAAGCCACAGATGAAGAAAAGGGGCGGGTGACCTGGTGAAGCCGACCCTGCTGGTCCTCGGACCACACTTTGAGAAGCAAGATTGTAAGTGTGTAGCTTACAAGCTACAGTCACTCGGTAGCATTTGCAATGTGGATGAATCATTACTGCTTCTCAGTATGGCTCACAGGGAATATACAGTTTCCAGAATTCTTTACAGGATCAGATGAGTGAAGTGCCCTTTTATTTCAATCAGCAAGAAAGCATAGTGCAATTTCTCAGTGTTTATCCCTGTGCCGGGGGCTGGGGAGGATACAAGGAGAGAACATTCAGCCCAGGAAGCTGAGGTTCATGCAGCGGCAAAGCAGCGCCTATCACTGGGCCTTTGGACTTGCTGCCCTGTCTGAGGCCGGCTACAGTTGCCATAGGAACTGGGCTTAGTGGAGGCTATCAATCGCAAATATTTGAAGTTAGGGTTTTTAATAAAATGCAAACGTCTGCAGCCAGAGTATTTCAGAAAATCCTTGGTGAAATAAGTAGACTGTAACAGCGTCTTTAGAATAAATTATAAAATACACAACAAAGTTCAGTTCAGTCACCCAGTCGTGTGTGACTCAGCGACCCAAGAACTGCAGCACGCCAGGCCTCCCTGTCCATCACCCACTCCCGGAGTTCACCCAAACCCATGTCCATTGAGTCAGTGATGCCACCCAACCATCTCATCCTCTATCACCCCCTTCTCCTCCTGCCCTCAATCTTTCCCAGTATCAGGGTCTTTTCAAATGAGTCAGCTCTTCACATCAGGTGGCCAGAGTATTGGAGTTTCAGCTTTAGCATCAGTCCTTCCAACGAACACCCAGGACTGATCTTCTCTAGAATGGACTGGTTGGATCTCCTTGCAGTCCAAGAGACTCTCAAGAGTCTTCTCCAACACCACAGTTCAAAAGCATCAATTCTTCAGTGTTCAGCTTTCTTTACAGTCCAACTGTCACATCCATACATGACCACTGGAAAAGCAACAAGAGATAGACCTAATTTTTGATGGTGGAAGCATGTAATGAACATGAGTCAGCTCACCTTTGGCCTCTGTGTGTTTGAGATACTTAAGTTGTCACCCAGGGCAAAGAAAGGGTACAAATAAGTATCTTTCTGTCAAATAATAGTATACCATCCCCAAGATTGCTCTAAATAACCTGATGATGCAATCAGATGAACACAGCGAAGTGTAATTTGGGCTGGTAGTCGATTCTTTGCAATTCTCTGACAGACTGTGGTCCTGTTTTAATAGATTTCACGGTGATTTTTTGGGAAAGGTTTTTCTTTGTCTTGTTGAATTATAACCACATAATGGGTATCTTGGTCTTCTCTGGTGGCTCAGATGGTAAAGAATCCACCTGCAATGCCAAAGACCCGGGCTTAATCCCTGACTTGAGAAGATCCCCTGGAGAAAGGAATGGCTACCCACTCCAGTATTCTTGCCTGGAGAATTCCATGGACAGAGGAGCCTAAGGGCTATAGTCCATGGGGTTGCCAAGAGTCAGACATGACTGAGCGACTAACACACACACACATACAATAGGTATCTTAAGGAAGGGCTGTTTGGGCCAGAATCAAAGCTGCTGGAATATCAGGATATAGAGCAGAATATGGCCAGAGCAGGCAGATCTCAGATCTCATCCCAGCCCTGCCAAGTTTGAGCTGTGTGACCTAAATCAAGCACCTTAACCTCTCTGAGCCTCAGTGTCCTTATCCATAAAAGGTTAGTGCTTCCACCTACCTTGCAGGGTTATTACAGCAGTTCAATCAGAGTGTTTAAACAGAGCTGCTGGTTAAGGCAGAGCTTCAATAACTGGCAGTCACAATTGTCTAGCTAGGATTAATGGTGGAGGTTTGCCAGTGGCTGAGCCAAGACTCAAGTCACTTCAGTTGCCAAATACTGTAACTGGACCACAGAACTCGAGTGCCCTGAAAGTATATAATGACCACTTTATAGTTTCAAATGACATCCTGGAAGCCCAGCTCCCAGCCCCTGCCCTGTGGATTGTTCTCTGCCCTCACTCAGCTCTTTGATGTCACAGACAGGGCTGCCACAGCCTCACATAAACGTTCACAGGGACTGTTCTGCTGTCTTTGTTGTCGTTCCTGTAATTACTGCTGCTCAAGTTCATCTTTTGCTCTCAGCGATGCTAACCCAATGAAAATAGGCTTATTTTATTATAGCAGAGAGGAAGACTGCCCTCAGAGCTTTGTCGCCTCCCCTACATCAGAAATTCCCTTTCTGTCCTTCAAATACATTAAACAGTAGAAGTCCCTGGGAGGAGGGGCTTGCCTGGGATGCTCCTCCAGGGCTGTGTGCTCTAGACACTTCTGGCGAGTGGACTGACGTGCCTACTTTTTGTTTCACTTCCTTGCTAGGCCAATAGGAATGATCAGCCATGTGGGGATATCAATGTTCCATGTCTAACTTTGGGGCCCCCAGTGTAAAGAAGTGTTTGGAAAATAAATGGCTTAGCTAGCTTTTTTTTTTTTTTTAAGCCCTGGAGAAATCCACTTACTGAAGTAATAAATCCTTCATGGTTCGAGTCTCCAAGCCATTCAGAGAGCATTCATAGGAAAGGTTGTTCTGGTATATTTGTGACAGCTTTTGCTACTTTATTGATTCCTTTTAAGAATGAAAAATAGTATATTTATTTTTTGGCTGTGTTGGGTCTTAGCTGCCCTGTGGCATGTGGGATCTTAGTTCCCCGACCAGGGATCAAACCCACATTCCCTGCATCGATAGGTGGATTCTTAACCACTGCACTACCAGAGAAGTTCCGGTTTTTGCTACTTTAGAAACTGCTCAACAGTAAAAAAAAAAAAAAAAAATCCGTCTGCAATGCAGGAGATGCAAGTTCGACCCCTGGGTTGGGAAGATCCCCTGGAGAAGAAATTGGCAATCAACTCCAGTATTCTTGCCTGGGAAATCTCGTGGACAGAGGAGCCCGGCAGAATACTGTCCATAGGGTCGCTAAAGAGTTGGACATGACTGAGCGACTAAAAACAGCACTCTAAAACTTACTGGCTTAAAAGCACAAACGTCTTTGAGAGAGTCTACAGGCTGTCTGCACTGTTGTTCTGCTCTGGGCTGGCTTGGCTGGGGCTGTGCGCTCCAGCATGGCCTCATTCCCAATGGTGGGGTCCCTGCTGGCCAGCTGGGGTGCAGGTACCGGTGGGCCTCTCCCCCTCTGGCCCCACACATTCCGGGCTCACCCAGGCTCTTCTCGTGGCGGTGAAAGAGCTCCCTCAGGGACAAGGCAAGCCCTGAGGCACCGGCACTTCTCCAGCCTGTGTTGCATCACGTTTGCTGTTTTTGCAGGGGCCAGAGCAAGTCATGGAGAAGGCGATGGCACCCCATTCCAGCAGTCTTGCCTGGCAAATCCGGTGGATGGAGGAGCCTGGTGGGCTGCAGTCCACGGGTGACTAGGAATCGGACATGACTGAGCGGCTTCAGTTTCACTTTTCACTTTCATGCATTGGAGAAGGAAACGGCAACCCACTCCAGTGTTCTTGCTGGAGAATCCCAGGGACGGGGGAGCCTGATGGGCTACCGTCTAGGGGTTGCACAGAGTCGGACACAACTGAAGCGACTTAGCAGCAGGAGAGCAAGTCAGTGGACAGGGCTGGGGTGGGTATGAAAGGGGGTGGGTACACAGAGAATTATGGAATCACATAATTTGATACAGTGAAGGTGAAGGTGAAGTCGCTCAGTCGTGTCCGACTCTTTGCGACCCCATGGACTGTAACCTACTAGGCTTCTCCGTCCATGGGATTCTCCAGGCAAGAATACTGGAGTGGATTGCCATTTCCTTCTCCAGGGGATCTTCCCAACGCAGGGATCGAAACTGGGTCTCCCGCATTGGAGGCAGATGCTTTAACCTCTCAGCCACCAGGGAAGCCCAATTTGATACAGTACTAACATTTAATAATTTAGACCCCCCCAAAAAAAAAACAACATAAGAAACTATCTCAGGCAGAGATTCCAAGATGGTATGTTTAATGCTAAAATCTCAACATTCAGAGATGATATTCCCCCAAGCTAGCTCTCCCTCTTATTATACCAGGGAGGACATACTGCCAGAGAATTCTAGGTGGTTGAGGCCCCTTTGCTTCTGCTGAGCCAAGCGGGATACCTCTTGGCATCAATCACCTGGATTGTGTCTTAGGCTGAGACCCACCCCACAGGGGGCAGCAACTCTTCCTCTGTGAATTAATAAGCTTTCTCTGACTTACCCATTGCCCCCTTTTTATGAGTCTGAAGACAGTATCATCTTGACTGGTGACTTTGCAGTAGTAGCTGTTCCTTTTAACAGATCAGAGCCCAGGAAGAGTCACACGGGAGGTGCTGAGTGTGTTCCTGCGTGCATGTAACACATGGATACACCCACCAACAAGAGTGCGAGCATGTGATTGTTTCAGGCACGTCCTTTGTGTTCTTGGCGAGTTTACCAAGAGGGCTGGGAGGTGGCAGCCCTGGCCCCCGGCTCAGAGATCTCTCAGGTTCCACTGCATTGATGCTCAGGAGGAGATGGAGAATGGAGGCAGCCAGGGTGGGAGGGGAAGCAGACCCACCTCCCTCGCACGAGGCAGGAGTTTCAAACATCTGCTTGGCCACGTGGTTGGAAAATCATGTCTTAGAAGGAAATCAAAATTTGGAAAAAACCCTTTGGGGGAGTTAGGAGAAAGGGATGGGGCCCCCGGGGGCAGGTGAGGTGTGGCTGGACTCTCAACCGTGGGTTAGGGGAAAGGATTAAGACTGCCCCCACTGATTCTAACAATGGACTAAAGTCAGTGGCCCTGGGTTTGCCTGAGAGAGAACACACTGTAAACAGCCTGGGAGTCTGGCATGGGTCCCGCAGTTCAGGTGGAAACATGTGTGGACCGCATTCTTGCCAGGCCTACGTAATAACAATCACCGAGACCTGTTCTGAGCGGAGCAGGACCCTACCCTGCGAGGCCAATGACTGGGGTTGCGTGCTTGGCACTGGCAGAGGCCCCAAGGCTGGAGGAAGATAAGGCGGGGAAAAGTAGTTCAGGGGGAGATGCTGCAGAGTCAGGCTTTCGAGCAAAAGCTCTTAGCACTAGGGCCCACGCTTTCCTTTCTCTTTCCCTTCCCCTTGAGTGGGTCACCCAAGCACTCCAGGACTTAGGTTCCTTACTCTTAAAAAGAGGAAATTAGGTGAATTCCCTGGTGGTCCAGTGGTTAAGACTCCAGGCTTCCAAGGCAGGAAGTGTGGATTTGATGCCTGCTCAGGGAACTAAGATTCCACATGCCAAGCAGTGTGGCCAAAAAAATTTTTTCTAATTTTTTTTGAGTTAAAAAATAAAAACAGCAAGTTAGTCTAGATAACATACCAATCTCTCTCTTGGCCCTCAAGCCCCCAGTCTGGTTCATTTCTCCTTTTTCCTTACCCCTCACTGATTTCTGATACACTGTATAATTTAGTCATTTTTGTGTGTGTTTTTTGATTACTGTCTGACTCTTCTCACAAAACTATTAGTACCACAGGGCAGAGATCCTTGCAAGTTTTATTTAATGATATATCTCATATACCCAAATTGGGCCTGGCAATAATAGAGTATTTGTTGGGTGGATGTTGAGTGATGACCTCAAAGAACCATCTAGCTCTACTGTTATGTATCAGCTATCTGGGCTTCCCTGGTGGCTTAGCTGGTAAAGAATCTGCCTGCAATGAGGAAGACCTGGGTTCGATCTCTGGATTGGGAAGTTCCCCTGGAGGGGAGCCTGGCAACCTGCTCCAGTATCCCCATGGACAGAGGAACCTGGTGGGTTACAGTCCATGGTGTCGCAAAAAAGTCAGACTGCGACTAAGGACACATCAGTTATCTACTGCTGCGTAACAACCATTCTAAAACTTGGTGACTGAAACATCAGCAGTGTATTATTTCTCACAATTCTGTGACTCACAACTTCAGGCAGGGCTCCACTGGGCAGCTCCTCTACTGCCAACGGCATCAGCTGCATTCAGCTGCCCCCTGAGAAGTGCCTGGAAGGTCCAAGAAGGCTGTATTCGTATGTGGAGTGTTTGGGGCCCTTCATGTGGCTCCTCTCTGTGCATGTGAAGGAACTGATGGCTGTCATTTTGCAAAATCTTTACCGTATTACTGCATGGTCCCATGCTCTGTGGACGTGTGCATTTTCATAAGCAATTACTAGGCATCTTCTTGGAGAAGGCCATGGCACCCCACTCCAGTACTCTTGCCTGGAAAATCCCATGGATGGAGGAGCCTGGAAGACTGCAGTCCATGGGGTCGCTAAGAGTCGGACACGACTGAGCGACTTCACTTTCACTTTTCACTTGCATGCAACTGGAGAAGGAAATGGCAACCCACTCCAGTGTTCTTGCCTGGAGAATCCCAGGGATGGGGGAGCCTGGTGGGCTGCCATCTATGGAGTCACACAGAGTCAGACTCGACTAAAGCGACTTAGCAGCAGCAGCAGCAGCAGGCTTCTTCTGGGTTTCCCTGGTGGCTCAACGGTAAAGAATCCACCTGCAATGTGGGAGGCCTGGGTTTGATCCCTGGATTGGAAAGATCGCCTGGAGAAGGGAAAGGCAACCACCCCAGTATTCTGGCCTGGAGAATTCCATGGACTGTATAGTCCATGGGGTGGCAAAGAGTCAGACACACCTGAGCGACTTTCACTTTCAGACATCTTCTGGGCTTCCTCAGTGGCTCAGTGGTAACGAATCCGCATGCAGTGCAGGAGCCACGGGAGACTTGGATTTGATCCCTGGGTCAGGAAGATCCCTTGGAGGAGGGCACGGCAACCCACTGCAGTATTCTTCCCATGGACAGAGGAACCTGGCGGGCTACAGTCCACAGGGTCTGAGAGAGTCAGATTTGACTGAGCATGCATGCACGCACGCAGGCATCTTCTAGGGGTCAGAACCTCAGAGATAGGCCCTGCACCATGAAGCTAATCCCTGACATGAGCACTGGGGCCATAACTTTTCGCCTCTGGCTGGCACCTGGTCCCCTCCAACAGTAGGGATGCTGCAAGTGGGAAGTTGGCAGGCAGCCGGATGGGGGCTGTGAGGGTTCTGTGGGCAAGGCTGGTGACCACCTCCCTGCTCCCTTCCAGATTCCACAGATGGTGAGGGTGACTGGAGCCTCTGGTCCGTTTGCAGTGTCACCTGTGGGAATGGCAACCAGAAGCGGACCAGGTCTTGCGGCTATGCGTGCACTGCAACCGAATCTAGGACGTGTGACCGTCCCAACTGCCCAGGTGGGTGCACTCAGCGGTGTGCCTCTACGTTCCCGGAGAAGCTTTTCCTTTTTGTTCTATTTTCTGTCTTGTTACACAATTTCCAAGTGTTATACTCCATTTACAGTTATAGCAAAATATTGGCTATATTCCACATGCTGTATAATACATCCCTGTAGCTTAGCTTACACCCGAGAGTTTGTACACCCCACCAACATCCCAGCCCTATGGCGCCCCTTCTCACCCTCCCCACTGCTCACCACCAGTTTGTTCTTTGTCTCTGTGAGTCTGGGTAAGGTTGTAGCTTCTATTTAAAAACTTATAGAAATTGACTGTTTACAAGGCAACCATTTTCCTAATGAGAATTCTGACCCACTGGGACAAGAAACAATGAGCTTAGAGGATGAAAAGATGGATTTTCTGAGCCTGATATGCAATTGCAGTAAACATGACCTAGAGGACAATGCTACCATGTACTTAAATTAAGGCGTGATTCTGGTTAACTTGGTCCTTTGATGTGGAATTCATTGTACCTTAAAGAGACACAAGAAGATGGATGTTCATGGGCTAATAATGAAGCCAGGATCAGAGGCTTAACAGCCATCTACAGAAAAACTGTGCATTAGCCTGAGAGTTGCTGAAAGTTCCAGAGGGAGCGAATTGGGGCACCTTGGCATTTAATTATTGCTTTAAACTGCATCGTCCATGTTTTTTAAAACTTAACTAATAATTGCAAACTTAGCCATATTGGAGTAGAAAATAGTTGTGACTATAATAGTATTGCCAAACCGCTGTCTAGTCTTGTTTCCATATGGCCCACACGTTTTTAAAGGGCTGTGAAGAGAGAGGAGGAGGAGGAAGGATGTGCAACCAAGTCTGAACGTGAAATGAATTTATTTACAAAATGTAAATAGATGCATGGACATAGAAAACAAACTTACGGTTGCCAAGAGGGAAATGAGTGAGGAGGGGGTAAATTAGGAGTTCAGGAATAACAGATATATCCTACTATATAGAAAATACATAAACAAGGACCTACTGTATAGCACGGTGAATTATACTCAGTATTTTGTAATAACCTATAATGGAAAAGAATATGAAAAAGAATATATATGATATACATATGATACCAAATATATATTCTTATCATTTTATATATATATATATATATATGTATCACTTCGCTGTACACCTGAAACTAACGCAACATTGTAAATCAGGTGAAGGTGAAGGTGAAGTCACTCAGTCGTGTCCGACTCTTTGCGACCCCGTGGACTGTAATGTACTAGGCTTCTCTGTCCATGGGATTCTCCAGGCAAGAATACTGGAGTGGATTGCCATTTCCTTCTCCAGGGGATCTTCCCAACCCAGGGATCGAACCTGGGTCTCCCGCATGGAGGCAGACGCTTTAACCTCTGAGCCACCAGGGAAGCCCCATTGTAAATCAACCATACTTCAATTTTTAAAAGACCATATGTAACCTACAAAGCCTAAAATACTTTCTGACACTTTACCTAAGAGTTTATCAACTCCTGGTCTGTGGTTTTCCATCTACCATTTTCCCTACAGATAGGTAGCAAACCAGCCTAAAATACTCTCTCAGGCTCTTCCAAGAAATCACACTTTCCAAATGGTTTCCTCTGAAAGAAATTTAAGAGACAGAACATTTGATTCCTCACACCCCAGACCTCCTTCTTCTACCCCTAGAAACTTTTTGCTCAAACCACAAGGCTGAGATTTAGAACAAAAATGTGGAGGAGCAAAGGGTTTCTGCAGAGAGAGACGATCAGATTGGGCATGCGTGTGGAGAAGGCAATGGCACCCCACTCCAGTACTCTTGCCTGGAAAATCCCATGGGCGGAGGAGCCTGCTAGGCTGCAGTCCATGGGGTCGCTAAGAGTTGGACACGACTGAGCGACTTCACTTTTACTTCTCACTTTCATGCATTGGAGAAGGAAATGGCAACCCACTTCAGTGTTCTTGCCTGGAGAATCCCAGGGACGGGGGAGCCTGGTGGGCTGCCGTCTATGGGGTCGCACAGAGTCGGACACGACTGAAGCGACTTAGCAGCAGCAGCAGCAGCAGTGGTAACAGAGGAGCAGGCGCAGACGACGGGGCTGACGTTTGAGAAAAGGCAGTTCTGGACCCCGTCAGCCGTGCGGATGGATTTCCAAAAGCGCTTGATCAATTTCCATCAAGAGGTTTGTCCTGATCTTTCCCATACTCATCACAGTGAAACAGAGTTAGAAGTCTGGTGGGATGGGTAGAAATAAACAAATAATAACGAGAAGGGAGAAGAGGAGGAAGGCAGGAAGAAAGTGAAGCGGAGAGGGAGAGGGAAAAGAAGATGAAGACCAGATGAAGCAAAAGAAAATGAAGGTAAAGACTGGGAAGATGAAGAAGAAGAAAGATGATACGAAGGTCATGAAGAGTAGAACTTCTTGAGTATTTCAGTATCGAGCAAACTTCCAAGGTCTTTGCATGTGTTATTTCGTCTAACCCTAGCAATGAACTAAGTACTGATGACGGTGTTCATTTGGCAGCTGTGGAAACTGGGACGCATGGGCTAATTTGTCTGGAGTCACACGAGAAGCAAGTGGTCCAGCTGGGGTTTGAATCCAGGCAGTCTGATTCCAGAATCCCTGTTCTTAACCATTAAATTCTTCCACCACGGCCAGGGTGAAGGGTACTGGGCTCAGGCACACGTGAATACAGACAGCATTTCATGTCAGGGCTTGGCAGCTTGTCTGTTGCCTTCTCCTCCAGAGGTGGCATGCAGACACGACGCAGTGGACCTAGCTAACTTGATAGCAGATATCATCTCTCCTCCCATTTTGAATGTTTTCTCTCACTGCTGAAAGCAGCATGGCCAGCAGCCCTGTTCATACATTTCCTTCTCATCTGACCTGGCTTCCGTCCTTTCTGCCTTGCTGTTCCTGACTCCCCCAGCTTTGCAGGGCTCCCTTGAACACAGAGGATCTTCTTTCACACCATCTCTTTCCTTTCCTGATGTCTTGATTCTCTGCCTCACTGGAAAGACTTAAGGGCCAGGCAGTCTCCCTGACCTGGTGGTGATGACATTCAAAATCTGTCCCCTAGGCTGACCGTACAAATAAGCTCGAAGGGCCTCACATAAAATCAGAGAGCCCCTTAAACGAAATCGACTCACACCTAGCAGGACAGCCAAAGTTCTCCAACAAACAGTCCACATTCCACTGTTCCTTCCTCTCCTGACTGCTTCCACTTGCAGGGGGCCCCGTTTGCAAAGGAAGCCTGGGTGGGGATGGTCATTTGAGTAGGGGAGGGAGCCGGGAAACATGAGGCAAACTAGGTTCAGTTGCTCAGAGCAAGTAATGACAAACCCAGCATATTCTTTTTTTAACACTGAATTTTTTTTGTTTTTAACTTTTTAATATTTATTTTATTCAAGTATAGTTGATTACAATGTTGTATGGCAAAGTGCTTCAGTTATACATACATATATATATATATTTATACTGCATTCTTTTTCATATTATTTTCCATTATGGTTTAATCATAGGGTATTGGATATAGTTCCCTGCTATACAGTAGAACGTTGTTGTTTATCCATTCTATATATAATCATTTACATCTGTTAATCCCAAACTCCCAATCCATCCCTCCCACAGCTTATTCTTTTTGCAGCATCATCAGCGGTGCTGAAAGTCCCAACATATAAGAAATGGGTCTTTCAGCTGTGGACGACTGCATCCTCAGAGTGAGCTAGACAAATATTCAAGGAGAAAATGTCAGCCAACACTTACTGCTTCTTGCGCTAAATGCTTTCTTTATGTGTAACTCATTTAATTCATTCAAGGCTCTGAGGGGGGCTGTTGGTTCTCCCTACTTATGGATGTGAAAACCGAATCACACAGAGGTTCTGGGGCTTACCCAAGTCACTCACTTGAACCCCAGTGAGTCAGTCCTTAAGACCAGTGTTAACCACTAGACAAGTTGTTAACACTGGACTTCCCTGGTGGCACAGTGGATAAGAATTTGCCTGCCAATGCAGGGGACGTGGGTTTGATTCCTAAGTCGAGAAGATTCCCTGGGGAAGGAAATAGCAATCTGCTGCAGTGTTGTTGCCTGGGAAATCCCATGGGGAGAGGAGTTTGGCAGGCTGCAATCCATGGGGCTTCAAGAGTCGGACACAAGTTAGTGACTAAACATCAGCAAACAACAACACTCTCCAGTCTCCGCCTCACAGCGCCACCCTGACACCTCCAGACAAACACACATCCTGACGTGTGTCCAGCACCACCCAGAACCCCATTCCTGGGACCAGGGAATGAGCTCCTTAGGACATTCAGGCACATTTGGATCTGATTTCATGCTGCAAATGGTATCTGGGGTTTTAATATATTTTATGCTCTATACCTGCTTTTTACTGTTTCCTCTGTTGGCAAGTTTCTGCCCATGAGTAGTAATGAATACAAAAAAACTTTGTTCACGTGTATTTGTTTTTTTATTTGCCAGTGGGGCTGGGGCGGGGGGAGGGGGTGACTTTTTCCATATAACTAGAGAAAAAAGAGCTCCTGTCTGTGTCTAGGAATTGAAGACACCTTCAGGACAGCTGCCACCGAAGTGAGTCTGCTTGCGGGAAGTGAAGAGTTTAATGCCACCAAACTGTTTGAAGTCGGTATGAAGAGTTTTCTTTTCGTTTTTCATCCAAATATTGATTTAGTGTCTTAGAGATTCCTTTTGCCTTTGCCATGCCATCCTTTGACCCATTTAAGCATTGCGTCTTCCTCTTATGGGGTCCAGTGCTGTTGGCGTTTTTCTTGCTTACCAAATATACACCAAGCAAAAGAGAGCCTCCTGCAGTGACAGACAGAGCCCAGCAGCCTTGCTGCGTCCGCCCCGGCACGCGGGTGGGACCGCCCTGCTCCTGGCCTGGGGCTCATCCATCGTGGGGCCTCAGGCCTCATGGAATCTCTTCTCGCAGCCCTCACCAACTGTCTCCAATGAAATAAAGAAGTGATGATGTCAGTTTCCCAGCAGAGGGTCATGGGGAGGAAGGAAGAGAAAGGGCACTTCCTCAACTTATGCCTTCCCCATCCCAACCCCGCCC
>SJXQ01002711.1:127482-208190 GCA_006408695.1 Aepyceros melampus
TAAGAGACAGCCCCCGCCCCTGCCCCCCACCACGTGAGTTTTCTGTAAACCTTTGTAACACCCTGCTACTCCTCTGATAGAAAGTGCCAGAGCAGTACAATAAGCATGGGCCAAACAGAGTTAAAAGTGTCTACTCAGCAAGGGGAAATCCTGCTGTATAAAAATAGCTGCATGTGCTTCTGGATGTGATTTTATATTGCAGAAGGGTAAGATTCCTTCTGCCCCATTTCTCATTTGCACCCACTTCTGCTCTCCTCAGCCAAGCTGGAATCAGTTTGGAAATTCTGTTGCCCAGGGCTTCCATCACAGTCCTTCATGTACACCCAGCTCCCACTAGCAGAAGCCTTCTGCAAACACAGTGTGTTTAATCCCCAAAATTTTAAGGTTGTGGGAGTTTTGCATAAAATAGTAAAGCAGCAAGGCAGGCTTTTGGGGCAGAGAGCAACTCCGTCTCCCCAGTTTCCTGCCCCACAGGCAGGCAGCTGCTTTGCCCTTTCACAGGGGATGGGATCAGGTGCCCTCCCTGGGCAGCTCAGGACACACTGGATGAGAAGGGATGGCATGTCAGGCAGGTTCCGGGCAGGAACAGACACGGTTCACGCTCAGATCAGGTGACAGAGGAGCATTTGATGAGGATCTGTTGGCAAAGGTGTGAGCAGGTGGATGGAAACCAAGAAGAGCTTGTACAGCACTCTGGGACTGGCAACAGTGGGGAGCCCACACCACCCGCTGGGAGGTGGTTCCAGAACCACTGGGTGGAGTGGACACACTCCTGACTCCCAGAAGGATGTAGCCAACGTGTAACAGGGAGGGAGGAGCCTCAGAGACAGCACCTCTCGCCCCTTCTTCCTTCTGCCACTCGACCTGGTCCTTCCATCAGCATACCCCAATTAGAAACTAGGGCTCAGGGAGTCCACACATCAGACCCACACAGGGCAGCCTTCCAGGGCAAGGAAAAGGGAGATGAGGAGACAGGAGAAATGGAACATGCCCAGCAGGGGTGAGAAAAGCTTGACTAGCATAGGTCAAATGTCTTAACCGGCTCCTGCCTCAGTTTTCTGATCTGAAAAATGGTCTAAGGTAACGGTGAATGGGCTTCCCTGGTGGCTCAGATGGTAAGGAGTCTGCCTGCAATGCAGAAAACCTGGGCTTGATCCCTGGGCCAGTAAGATCCCCTGGAGGAGGGCATGGCAACCCACTCCAGTATTCTTGCCTGGAGAATTCATGGACAGAGGAGCCTGGTGGGCTACGGTCCATAGGGTTGCAAAGAGTTGGACATGACTAAGCGGCTAACACTTTCATACTTTAATGGTGCCTACCGCCTAGATCTGTTGTAGAGTTGAATGAGTTGATACTCATAAAGCACTGAAAACATTCACACTGAACACTCCGTGTAAGTCTGATTAAAAACAATAATAAGTCAGTGGATGCAAGTCCTGTATGTACTTGACTTTTGATGCCCTTATGCCCTGGAGGGAAAGTGCAAAGCTGTTTTCTGGAGCCTCTGTGAATCTTGTTTCTGAAAACCCTGCCCTCTGAGGAGGACCCCCACTGGCTCTGCAGACCTGCGCTTCCCAGGATGCACCTTCCATTCCCTGCAGCAGCACACTTGGGAGCTCGCCAGGGTGGAGTCCCAGAGTCTGGCACCTACCTGCAGGCGGCGTTCCCCACCCTGTTCTGTGTATGGTCTGCTTAGGTTTAACCCTCCTGGGACTTTCTTGAGATGGGTGCTGTTTTTATCCCCAGCATTTCATTTAGAGGTGGGAAAACTGAAGCCCACCAAGGTAGCATGCCTTGCACAAGGTCACGGAGCTACTAAGTACTTGAGCTGGGATTTGACCCAGGCAGTCTGACACATGCGCCCACACATGCCATCTGAGGCCAGGCCTTTCCCACGCTCCTGAGAGGTGCCCCAGATCTCTCTTCCTCGTTTCCCTCAAGCTGCAAGCTGGCTCCCAATCCTGACCGCTCAATTTTCATTCTTGACACCACCAGCCTCCCAGGACCCAGGTCAGTGGTGGGGAGTCACTTCTGACACCTCCCTCCTCCCCGCAAACCCTCTGAGGCCTGGCAGCCCCACCTCCCTCACTATTCCTGATCCCACCCTCCATACCTGCCAAGCATCTCGCTGGGACTCTTACAATTGGCTTTGAAGAGCTTGCTGTCGCTCAAAAACCATCATGCTTCCCTAGTGCCCTCTGAATGAGCCTAAACCACACTGAAGACCCCTAGGTCCTGACACCAGTGATCTCCCTTCTGTACATCCTCTGCTCTAGGGAAACAACGTGTTCCCTGCCCTCAGACTCTCTCTGCTTAACCATGGACCGCACAGTTACCGCCAACCTGGCTGGCTCTGCTCTTGGACGAAGTCTGGGCCCAGTCCAGCCCTCTGAGATGGGATTGGACATTCAAAACCCTCCCTGGTGGAGCCCTCCGCCTGCGAGGGACAAAGGCGTGGGAGCAGGAGGAGGCAGGGAGAGCTTTCAGACGGAGGGGCAGGTGAGGGAAGGAAGGAGAGAGGACCGGGGGCAAGGGCCTCCGAGAAGCTGGAGAAAGTCTTGCCTACAGCCATGGGGAAGCCAGCAAAGGCTGGCTCCCCAAGGGAGCACAAGCTGGATGTGAACCCGGCACCAGGCGGCAAAGCACCCCTGAGGCCCGCTTGCAGGAGCTCTGAGCAACACAGCTGTGGCCGCCCCTCCAAGCCTCCGGGCCAGCCCGGGGCCACTCACCCCTGGAAGCACCCCCTGATTTGCCCTGATAGAAAATGACATTTTTTAACACCGGTGGGATATTTTTGCTTTTGCTCCCCGCCACACACCCCTGCATTCCACCATGGAGGGTTTCCTGAGATACGGATCATCCAACCCAGTGCAGCTTCCTGAGCCAGAAGCTGCAGGAAACCTGCCCAAGCCACGTCCTTACCCCCCAGCCACCCCTGGGGGTCTCTGCCTGTGGGCCTGTTCTGGCCCCCAGAGCCCACCAGCCCATGAATGCACAGTCATCCAGAAGTCCAGGAGCAGCCTCCAATCAGTGACTGATACCCAGGCCCCCGCCGAATAAAACTACTCTCTTCAAAGACTGTATTCCAAGGATTATTTAGTGCAAAGGGCAAGGGGCCTGTTGGTGATAGAGAGAACACTGGATCGAGAGGCCTGCAAGCCTCTCAAGGGTTAGGGCTAAAGAGTTTTCTTTGATAGAGGAGTAAATAAAGCTGGAAGAACGCTGTGAGGGGACATGAGATGGAAGAGTGTCAGAATCAGACAGGACATGAGAGAATGTTCTACTGGGAGAGCAGCCTATTTTCGGGAGGCACCCCTAAGGAAAGGCTGTATTCTGGCCCAGGCTGAGAGCAGGCCCAAGTTCAGGGACTTGAAAGAAGGAGAGGAAATTCACTAGTTTATTTGAGATACATTTTGCTCTAACTGATCGGTGGGGATGAGCAGCTTAGCTAATCATTTATCAGGCAAAGAAAGGGAATCGGGAGCATCTACATCTGGGTTTTGTTTCGTTTCTATTTGGCTGCACCGGGTCTTTGTTGCAGCATGCAGGATGTTTAATCGTGGCATGTAGGGTCTCGTTCCCTGACCGGGGCTCAAACCTGGGTCCCCTACTTTGGAAGTGCCAAGTCTTAACCACTGGACCACCAGGGAAGCCCCTGTGTCTGATTTTGTCGTAGGAAAACATGGGCAGTGGTGAGACTTAATTAACCATGTTCTGTGGGGAAGAGGGTTCTTACAGTAAGTGGTTTTCCAAAATGTGCAAAAGTGGGGAGATTTCTTAACCTTGGCTGTTTTGCAGGATCACGGACCTTGGGTAAAGGTCCACCCTGACTCTGAATGGGTTTCCCAGGTCCTGGGAAAAGATGCTCCAGTCTCTCCAGTTATATGTTTGATCCACACTCCACACTGCCCCCCTCCTTCCCTGTCCCGCCTCCCTTCTCTGTGGTGTTTCCCAGAATCACCTCCCAAGGAACTGTCTCCACTGCTTCTTTGTCTCAGGGTTTGGGAAAACACAGACTGACACATTAACCAGCCCAGAAGCCCTAGACTCTGACGACTGAAGGACCCAGAGCGAACACCCACAGGGACGGATCAGGCAGGGATGGTGACAAACTGGGACCTCCTGCCTTGACCAAGAAGTGGCCACTTGTCCCCTATTCACAGGACCACTTGTTCCCGTGGAATGTAGGGACCAGCATCAGTATATCTTTTGTTTTTTCAAATGGAAGAGGGAATCTACAGGAATAAATAGAATCAACTAATTCTTAAATATTGGCAATTAATTCATTATTTTTAAATACTGTAACGGCCAAACATGACACACCTCTGATGACAAGTTCTGGCTATAAGCCTACAGGTCAGTGGCCTTGGGCCAAATGTTGAATTCTCTAAAACCAGGGTCCACCAGCCTCTTCTTTAAGGCATCTTTAATGGAGATTTGCATATAATGATTGTTACTGTGTTCAGTTCAGTGCAGTCACTCAGTTGTGTCCGACTCTTTGCGACCCCATGAATCGCAGCACGCCAGGCCTCCCTGTCCATCACCAACTCCCAGAGTTCACTCAGACTCACGTCCATCGAGTTGGTGATGCCATCAAGCTATCTCATCCTCTGTCATCCCCTTCTCCTCCTGCCTCCAATTCCTCCCAGCATCAGAGTCTTTTCCAATGAGTCAACTCTTCACATAAGGTGGCCAAAGTACTGGACTTTCAGCATCATTCCTTCCAAAGAAATCCCAGGAATGATCTCCAAGTCAGTGAGTGGTAGAATAAAACTTACTCTTACAAATATTACTTTGAGGTACTTTCTATCACTCATTGCGTATTTAAAGAGAAGATTCAAAATGGATCTCTGAATTATTGTTCATTTAGTTATGAGTGATAGATAATGGGCTTATGGTTATTCAGAAAACCATAGAAAATACATCTTTTTTTTGTAGATGCCTACTAAAACTTGTTATTGTTTAGTCACTAAACCATGTCCGACTCTTGGGACCCCATGCTCTACAGCAGGCCAGGCTCCTCTGTCCTCCACCATCTCCTGGAATTTCCACTGAGTCAGTGATTTTGTCTAACCATCTCATCCTCTGTCACCCCCTTCTCCTCCTGCCCCAATCTTTCCCGGCATCAGGGGCTTTTCCAATGAGTTGGCTCTTCGCATCAGGTAGCCAAAGTATTGGGGCTTCAGCATCAGTCCTTCCAATGAATATTCAGGGTTGATTTCCTTTAGCATTGACTGGTTTGGGAGTAATAATATTATATATTTCCAAAAGAAAAATTTAATGGGGGTAATATAATGATGATTGAGTCTAGGTGATGGCATCTAGGCAGTCATTGTATATTTTCTTTCCTATGTATATGAAAGTTTTTTCATAATATAAACTAAGGAATTGGTGGTGCAGAGAACTTTGTGGACAAAGAAATTCCCAAGTTCAAGGACAGTGAGTGTGTTCACCACACCAGGGGCTGCCACTCAGGAATGGAGAGGCCAACTTTAAAGTCATCCTGCTCCCAGTTTTGCACCTGATGAGAAGTTTCTCTGTGGCCTTTTTCAGACACGGACAGCTGTGAGCGCTGGATGAGTTGCAAGAGCGAGTTCCTAAAGAAATACATGCACAAGGTGATCAACGACCTGCCCAGCTGCCCCTGCTCCTACCCCACCGAGGTGGCCTACAGCACAGCTGACATTTTCGACCGCATCAAGCGCAAGGACTTCCGCTGGAAGGACGCCAGCGGGCCCAAGGAGAAGCTGGAAATCTATAAACCCACAGCCCGGTATTGCATTCGCTCCATGTTGTCCCTGGAGAGCACCACGCTGGCTGCCCAGCACTGTTGCTATGGCGACAACATGCAGCTTATCACCAGGGGCAAAGGGGCGGGGACGCCCAACCTCATCAGCACTGAGTTCTCGGCGGAGCTCCACTACAAAGTGGACATCCTGCCCTGGATCATCTGCAAGGGCGACTGGAGCAGGTATAACGAGGCTCGGCCTCCCAACAACGGACAGAAGTGCACGGAGAGCCCCTCCGACGAAGATTACATCAAGCAGTTTCAAGAGGCCAGGGAGTATTAAAGAGACGCCGCCTCTGGTGTTCCCGACACAGAGCCCGCGCTGATCGCAGCCCGGCCGAGAGCGCTCTCGCCAGCTTACGTGTACAAGTGTATATACCAGGCGAGCATTTGTCGTAAGTTACACGAGGGCTTGGCGCCAGGCCCTCGCAACTGCCATCTGAAGCCACCGTTGCCATCCTCAATGTCAACAGTCCCCTTGGAACTCTTCCGAGGCGGGGATGTTCTCAGGAGGATGTGAAGAAAGAAGCCGGAAGAAGAACCTGGAAGTCATGGTGGGTGGAATTCAACTCACCTCGGATTCAGTGGTTCCGAGAGAAGCAATGGGGCAAAGAGACTGAAATTGTAAACGTGATAAGTAAGCAGTTTTATGTGTAACTTATTTAATATGAATGTGATTTATGCATAACCTTTTCTTTGGCGTTGTCATCCTGAAATTATTTAATCACTTCCGTGAGAGTTCAGAAAGAGGCTTAGGGAGGTGGAAGAGAAAGGGAGTTATCCAGGAATGACTTCTTTAAAAACGAGAAATGCAATAGAAGGATATCAGCGTAAGAAAACCTGAAACCAAAGGTGAGTTAGCCAGTGAGGTACCTTGCTTAAGTCTCAGCTGCCAAAATGCCCTTTCCTCAGACTGGCAGGGGGTAGAGGGGGAGCAGATGGATATTTTAAGAGCAAATCTGAGACCTGGTTTTAAATAAGCTTTAAAATAAAGGATGACATTAGCGCAATGCTGTAATTCTACTAAAAGACCCCAGAATGGTAGAATTTCTGCTCATGCCTTAATAGGTTCAGAAGGCTACAGGAAGATCAGACTTAAAAACAAAGAGTAGCACTTTTCCAAAGAAAACCGCAAAATAAATGGGGAAAGAACATGAACTTCATTTCATCTATTTTATTTTCATACCATCTTAACAATTTTTTTCCCCACCAATATATTTCCAGTAAATAAATATAAAAATGAGGAAGGGAACTCATCTAGAAAATCCTAATTTTTTATGTTTTAAGAAAGGAAAAAATACATTATTTTTGTAAAGTATTTATTGCGTCACTGAGTCTTGTGCATCAAGCAATTATAATATTGGCCAGTTCTGTAGGGTGGAACTTAGGACAAATAAAGAGTTCTTATGTAGTCTTTACTTGCAAAACTCCAGGAAAAAAGATTATATAATAAAATCATAATAAAATGTGTTACCTGCAGTAAATGTGTTACCTGCAAATATTTATGATACAAATTCTATAAATAGCCATGGTAAAGCAGGGTTTCAAGGCAGGGGAGAGGAAGGTTCAAAACAGGCAGGAATAAAAGCCTCATTGATTGATGTAATGGTGAATGGTGTGAGTCAGCATCTTTGGCACCAAGAACATCAACTCAGTCCCCTGGAGACCGAAGCTCATTGACACACGTACAAATTTTTGCCCATCCAGAGCAAAGAAAGCGCTGAGAAAGCCAAGCCAAATCAAAGGCTTAAGACAAGCCCAGGTGAATGGACCACTTCCACACAAAATTTTGCAATTACAGTAATAAATAGAATTCTTCATCCTATAAATGATTCCTTTTGCAGATGAGGAAACCAAAACTCAGAAATAACAGGTCAAATTGGGCCCATCTTTCATTTCCTAGCCCAGTGCCCTGTCTACTATATCAAATTTTTCATGTCCTTATATTCCTAATCCTACCCTTAGGTTCTCTTAGTAAGATGTTGTTTTATGGAAAAGCTCTTGTCATTTATACTTTAGAATAAGTTATACATGTATTGCCCACTCTCAGGATATTTATATTTGAGATCTATTCCTAATTATGGGAAGAGAATCTTTATTCCGATTTGAAAGAATTTTAGGCAACTGAGCTACTGGGGTCAGTAGGTTCATATATCAGGGAAGATTTGGTTCCTAATAATAGGAAAACCATTTTTGCCAAGAGAGGTGGTTGCAACGGCAGGCATCGTCTTCGAGATGGTGAGTATCTCAGGACAGGTATTCAAGCAAAGTGTGTGAAGATGAATCATATGAGAGGCTCGTTTTAGTGATGAGGAGAGACACAAACATACAGCAATCACCCCCTCTGATAAGTGTTCTGTAAAGGATAAGTAGAAAGTCTTCTGGGAAACAGAGGCAGGAAACGGGGCGGTACCTGCTGGATCCAAGGGAGGAATGTTAGAAGAAGAGCAGGTGGATGCATTCAGAATAAGGAAACACCGTGGGCAGTGGCAAGGAACCAGGCAAGAGCATGGTGATTTCTAAAACCTGGGATGTTTAGAGTGATGAGCCAGAGGGATAAGAATGGCAGGTTATGGAGCCATGTCTATGGTGTTTTTGTTAAGGATTTAGCATGGGCTTCCTACATGAGCTGGTGGCTCAGCTGGTAAAGAATCCGCCCACAATGCGGGAGACCTGGATTCGATCCCTGGGTTGGGAAGATCCCCTGGAGAAGGGAAAGGCTACCTACTCCAGAATTCTGGCCTGGAGAATCTCCTGGACAGAGGAATCTGGCAGGCTATAGTCCATGGGGTCGCAAAAAGTCAGACACGACTAAGCAACTAACACTTTCACTTTTACTTCACTTAGCACGGAAAATGAAAGCTCTTTCCTACTACAGTGTGAAAAACGGAAAATGAAAGCTCTTTCCTACTACAGTGTGAATAGCTGATATGAGCAACATTTCCAATGGGCTCCTTGCTTCTTAATATCAGACCTTACTGACATAATGAACTGAGAGTTAGAAGATGAGGTGAATGGGAGCTGGGGAGGGTTCCTGGGCCCTTCACCTACTGAGAACACTGCTAGCCTCTCACCCATCATCCAGACAGTGTCATCCTGTCTGGAAACTTGCTGAACTATAATCTGCCTCTATCCAGATGTCCCTCATTCACTAAGGGCCCCAAGCCAGCCCCAGGGTAACCTTGGGTAGTCGCTTCATGGAAAGTAGATCATGTGTTCAAGGGCCAACTTCGCCCACCGCAGAGTAGTCTGTCTGCTCCCTCTCCTGTAGCACCAGTGACTACAAACACCTCTCATTGAAGGCCTTGCTCCTTGGCTGATCCTTGGAAAGAGAGCTGTTTCTCCAGCAACCCACTGGGGCTCTGGGGGGCCGTCTCTGAGCAAGCCAACAGCAGTGGACAGAGGAGCCAGGCCCTCTGGTGGCCGTGTGTGGGAAGGATGAAGACGAGGCCCCCAAGGAGCTGGGCAGGTTCCTGACCCGATTCAAGCATCCACCATGATTAGTCTCCAAGTCTTTCCAACTTTGTAGCTCAGTGGCCAAGGAGTAGATTTCCCCACCCTGAGACCAGGGACCACAGATCCAAGAATAAGTACCATACCAGCCACCCTTCCAGAGGACACACTTTGTTCCTCTTGCTGATCACCCTACCATGGAGTTAAGCAGGTTACAGCCGTTTTACAGACAAGGCACAAAAAGCCCAGTAAGGTCCTCGAACCTGCCCAAGCTCATGAGGCTGTGTACATGGCAAAGCTGGTTGCAGCCCGTTCTGTCTGATCACTAACTCCATGTTCTTAACCGTATCCCCTACTCAACTCTCTTTCTAATTCTGCCCACCACTCAGGATGAGGCGCTTTGCTCCAGCTCGCTCTGCCTTTGATCAGGTTGTTCAAATCTGCCAAATGTCCCTCCACCAACCTTCAGGACGTCTCATGTTGGTGACGGAGGGCCTGGCTTCAGCTCTGCCCAATGCTTCCATGTTCCACAAGAGGATCTGAATCCTATATCTCAGCCCTTTCTCAGGTGGGGTGAGCAGCAGAGCCTGACTTTCTAAAAGACAGCCTGCCCCACGGATAAGAACAGAGACCAGCCTGTTTCCCCTGCTGCACCCAAGCCCCGTGTCAACCACTGCTCTTGGCTAGACCTTAAGGGCAGACACAGAGTCTCCTGCGTTCCTTGGCTCCCAGCCTCGGGCTCGGTACCTGGCGGATGTCATCAGGCAAGGGATGGGGGCAGAAGAGTGTGAGGACGGAGTCAGACTGCCTAGATCCCAGTCCTGGCTCCCTCAGTTGTCAGCTGGGTAGCTTTGGATAATTCAGTCAGTCTCTGCATATTCCAGTTTCCTCAAACAGTTGTTTGGAGAATGAAATAAGATAAGAGATATGCATTTCCCAGCATGGGGCCTGTCACGGACCCTGTGTATTGGTGTTGAGTATTGGAGAATTAATTATTGAGCGTATACTAGTTGCGAGGCATTGTTCTCGATGCCAGGGATGCAGCAGCATACAAATCCAAGTTTTCCTGGTGGAGGGGAGACGGCTGATAAATAAATAAGTGCCTGATCTGAGGTAATGGTATGTGATAGCCAGAAAAATAAATTTTTTGATCACATGTGTATGTTGCATTATTTAAATTAATGCTAGTTGCTGTAATAGATAAGCCTCAAAATTACAATGGCTTAATACAAAAACCTCCAAAAATGTATGTTTCTGGTCAAGTGGCTCCCTTCTAAGGACCCCAGCTCTTTCCTTCTTCAAGGCGTGACTCTCTCAGTTGCCCTAATGCATGCTAAGTCACTTCAGTCAGGTCTAACTCTTTGCAACCCTATGGACTATAGCCATCAGGCTCCTCTGTCCATGGGATTCTCCAGGCAAAAATACCCAAATGGGTTGCCATGCCCTCCTCCAAGGGATCTTCCCGACCCAGGGATCAAATCTGTGTCTCCTACATCTCCAGCAACGGCAGGCGGGTTCTTTACCACTAGCACCACCTGGGAAGCCCAATAGAAGCTTTACTAGACTTCAACACCATCTTTTTATAAGATGAAAATAAACCCCTGGTCTTTATGATGAGGGGCTTCCCAGGTGGCACTAGTGGTAAAGAACCCGCCTGCCAATGCTAGAGATGTAAGAAACGCTGGTTCGATCCCTGGGTCAGGAAAGATTCCCTGGAGGAGGGCACAGCAACTCACACTAGTATTCCTGCCTGGAGAATTTTGTGGACAGAGGAGCCTGGCAGGCTGCAGTCCATGGGGTCACAAAGAGTCGGACATGACTGAAGCAACTTAGTATATCATTAAGTTCAACAGGCAGGAAATGATTCTGCCAAATCCCTCTAAACATTTCTGAACACATTTTCTTAATTTTTAACGTCATTTCTTGCTGACTAAAGACAAGTCCTGCTTCAAGGGACCAACCACACTTTGAGTAATGCTGCTGTAAGCACCTGAGTGACAGGATCAACACACCGTGAGTGTTGACTTAATTCTGGCCTGATGGACAAAGAGTCATGAAAAAGCTTCCCAGGAAGTGGAGGGGGTGGGGAGAGAGGAGCTGGGGCTCTTTCTTTGTCTTCCATTTACAATTTCCAATGGAAAAATGTGTGGGTTGTCACCATTATGCCTGCATGGTTTCAGACAAATTAAAGGCTTGCCTCAGTAATTACTGGGTGGGTATATACAGAAACATACATCCATGTCTACAGATCCTGAATACAGTAGTGTAAATTAAGGCAGAAAGCTTACAGCCAGTTGCTTTTCTGAGGTTAAACATTGGTTTACTGTATAGGATTAGAAGAAGTGGGGTGTTTTCCAGAATCAGAAGGTAAGACTTTTCAGGAACAAATTTATGGAAACAGCAACCTTTTTGTTGCTCCGGAAGAACAAAGCTTAGATAGAGACTTTTTTTTTTTCATATCTCCATATAGAGATTTGAAAAGCCACCATATAAAGACCAGTGCCTTGCTGGTAATGGCAAAAACAATATCATCCTTAGCCATTTTAGCAGCAGGGGGATCTGTGGGGGACTGGACTGAGACACAGCTGCAATAGCAAAGCTGGGTAAGAATTTTATGGCTTTGCTAATTTTCTATCTGTTCTGGGAGTCATAAATGTGCCCTTATAGATATTCATGATTGCTCTTAAAATGAAAAAAAAAAAAAACAAAACTTTCAAACAGCACAGAAAAACCTTTCATTCTTGAGGCATGCAATTCATGGATGATTTTCAAAATGTCATGTTTGAGTTGGGAAAGTAACATTTCTTGAACTAATCAGCCAATAGCTTCAAGAATATGACTCAAATGATATAAAAATTTCAAACCTGACTTTCAAAGAAGAAAAAGAATTCTTTTTTCTCTGCAAGTTCCTAAGTTTATTTTTTCACCAAGGTCATGGCTCAAAGTTAGGTTTATTTGCCATGGAAAGGAAAGGTCTAAATGAAGTAAACTTTTAATTCCTTAGTGAAAGGGAATGGTAGCAGTCTTGAAAGGCACCATTTTAAAATTTCACACCAGCAGACAGGGAGGTTCAGTTTGGTTAGCTGTACCCCTCACCTCTTTAATCCCAACTTGGTTGGGTTTTAGGTTTGTTGTGGGGGGCAAGGGTGGGTTCTTTTAAATCTTGGAGAGATGAACAAACGGAGAAAGAGAAAAGCCAAAAAGATAAAAAGGAAAATGAAAAAGAAAAAAAGAAGAAAAATTCAGGATCTCCATTCTCTTTGGAACCTCTATTAATGTAACTAAGGTAAGATCCTCACAAAGGGGATCCTGAAGAGACCCACACCATTGATACACCTGCCCTCGAGGAGACTTTCCATCCCCAGGCAGGGATGGCTGGGTCCCACCCAGCCAGCCACCCAGCCAAGACCAGGAAGAGATTTTCAAAGATGGCCCAACTTAAAGTCACGTGATCAGGATTCCTGAGAGCAAGAGAGCAAGGTGTCCTGTGCTGATCAGCTGGGAAGGGTAGGACTTTCTGACAAGAACATTTCAAGGTCCTTCATTGCTTCCAAGAAGAAGCCTGCCTCTAAGACACTCTTGGGGACTCCCTCCTGCTATTACAGGATATTATAAAGGGAAAAATGGGCTTCCCAGATGGCTCAGCAGGTAAAGAACCAGCCTGCAATGCAGGAGATGCAGACTCGATCCCTGCGAGAGGAAGATTTCCTTGAGGAGGGCACGGCAACCCACTCCAGTATTCTTGCCTGGAGAATCCCATGGACAGAGGAGCCTGGCGGGCTACGGTCCATGGGGTTGCAAAGAGTCAGACACGACTGAAGTGACTTAGCACACACTTAAAGGGAGAAACAAAAAGAGGAGGGCAGGGATCCAGTGCCAGAACAATAAAGGCTGGTTCGCCACTCACCAGCGGCAAGTGGCAGGACCCGAAGCTTGAGTTAAGGCTGCAACCTCCCTCTCTGCAGCCCGTACACTGCTTTGCTGTAATGCACAACCCATCACTTGTCTGACTGCTCCTCTCGCAACCCCTCTGCCACCAAACTGGCATCTTGCAGGCAACTGCCGATTTTGGAGCCAATCTTTTGTCAAAGGTGCTCTTCGAATGCTATTACACGAAAGCATGCCTCCAGGAAAATGTACACATGTCATAAGGACACATCTCGGTGAATTTTCACAAAAATGAACCATCACCGGTCATGACACCTGTGACAGAAGTCAAGAAATGGAGTATGAGGCTTCTGAGAGGCTCTTGGTGGTGATGCCAATGTCCCACATCTTGGTCATGGTGGTGGCTACACAACTGTAGGCATCTGTCGAAACTCACTGCACTGTGCACTTAAGGAAACGGAATCTCAGCATATGTAAATTTTATCCCAATATGAAATAAAGAAATAAAACCTTAAGGGCGCTCCGTGACCCCTTCCAGTAGGGACTGACTTTCCCACCAAAAGTCATCAGTATCGCGACTTCTGCACTAGATTAGTCCTGCAGAACTTCAACGCAAAGGCACACAGCTTATGGTCCTTGAGATGTGGCACCTGTTGCTCCACACCGCATTGCGGGGTTTCCCTCGCTGCTCTTTGCAGCCATAGGTCCTGCATGCCCATCACTGCCTCATATGGCTTATGTCTACTCAGCCATTCTCCCATGGGTGGGCGTGTGGGTGATTGCCAGCCAGGAGCTCTTATAGACAGTGCTATTATGAACAGTCCAGGGCATGTCACTGGGGCTAATGTGCGCGACGTTTCTCCTGGGAGTGAATCTGGTAGGCCAGAGTGTGTACACAGCTCTATCAGACACTGGCCCAGAGTTTTCCAAAGCGATTACATTGATTGGCCCTCTTCCCAGGAGTTTGTGAAAGCTCCAGTTCTTGGGCAAATCTTCATTTCACCCCTTTTACTAAGTCTTCACCGACTGTTCTGTTCCTTGATCTCTTCATTCTTATATTTAAGTCAACACGTGTACTGAGCACTGACGAAGGGTGTGACGGTCACCATTCACCATTCTGGGCACCAGAGAAGCGAAAAAGATGGACAGGGACCCCGTCCCACGGGGGTGGCTGACTCAATGACTGTAATACAATGTGATCGGTACCATGGGGACCGATGAGGACATGACTCGTCAGAGCGATTATAATTAACAAGCCAGAGTTGCCACACTTTATTTATGACAACAAGGCTGATAACATCAACTGTTGGCAAGACAGTGACAAAACAGACACTCTTTATCACCACTGGTTGCAGTGATATAAACAAGAATAATTTGACTATCCCTAGTAGTGTTGAAGCTGTCTTATAGCAAATTGCCCAATTTCCCTCCTGAGGGTCTTTTTTATATTATCAAAAATTAGAAACAAGTAAAATTGCCCACCAGTAGAGGAATGTACAAATAAGACATGTTATGTACATAGGATAGAATACCATCCAACTATTAAATGATCTAGAGCTAGGCATAGCATCACATACGTGCCATAAACATATAATGTGTAAAAAAGCAAATTATAAATGGGTATGTAAAGTATTACACAGTCTTCAATCATTTGAAAACTCACAAAACACTACTGTATTATGACTGGACACTGACATAGGGAATTAAAGAATTAAATTATGCATGGGAAGAGTAAATAAAACCTCAGAATAACAGTCACTTCTAGGTCTGAGTGATAGTGAGTGGGTGGAGAAGAAGAGAAATTTTAGAGGTAATATTTTATTTCTTTTTCAAATAAAGAAACCATAAATATGTAACAATGTAAGTATAAAACCTAAAATACACACATGTACAGATATGCAGATGATTCCACTCTAATGGTAGAGAGTGAAGTGAAACTTCACTTGATGAGGGTGAAAGAGAAGAGTGGAAAAGCTGGCTTCAAACTCAACATCAAAAAACTAAGATCATGGCATCTCTTCCCATCACTTCATGGCAAGTAGAAGGGGAAAAGTGAAAGCAGTGATGGATTTTATTTTCTTGAGCTCTAAAATCACTGCAGATGGTGACTGCAGTCATGAAATTAAAAGATACCTGCTTGGAAGGAAAGCAATGAAAAACCTAGACAGTATATCAAAAAGCAGAGGCATCAGTTTGCTGATAAGGTCCACATAGTCAAAGCTATGGATTTTCCAGTAGTCATGTATGGATGTGAGAGTTGAACCATAAAGAAGTTGAACCATAATTCTTTGGCTGAAAGCCAAAGAATTAATGCGTTTGAATCGTGGTGCTGGAGAAGACTCTTGAGACTCCCTTGGATAGCAAGGATATCGAACCAGTTCACTCTAAAGGAAATCAACTCTGAATATTCACTGAAAGGAGTGTTGCAGAAGCTCTAATAGTTTGGCCACCTAATACGAAGAATTGACTCACTGGAAAAGCCCCTCATGCTAGGAAAGATTGAAGGCAAAAGAAGGGGTGGCAGTAGATGAGATGGTTAGAGAGCATCTCTGATTCAATGGTCACGAATTTGAGCAAGCTCTGGGAGATAGTGGAGGACAGAGGAGCTTGGCGTGCTGCAGTCCAAGGGGTCTCAAAGAGTTGGAGATGACTTAGCAACTTAACAGCAACATATGGCAAAATGTTAATACTGGTTAAGCCTGAAAATTGCATAAGGTGCAACTGTTACATCATTTTCTGTATATGTGACATTTTAAACTAAGCACTAAAAAGAAGCAAAAGTTGAGAAGGAAAACTAAATGCAGTGGTGACTTACGAGGCTTCCTGCAAGGTCATGATTCTAACAGCCCTTGGCAGTTGTGGGCGCACACACACAGCAGGAGGCAGCCAGCTGTGCCACTGACTGCAGTGACGCTGGTGCTGAGACCCCGTGTTCACCTGGGAGAGGCCCAGGGGGGCATCGCACCCTGTCACCTCCAGCCTACAAGACCAGCAGGGCGCTGGACACGTGGTCGACTTAGAGGGAGGCAGCTATCTGACCAGTACCGATCACACAGAAAGCATTGGCCCTTTTGAAAATCCCATGTAAGGATTCGGGGAGAGGAACTCTGTTCAGTCTACTCTGAGGAGGCGACCCATGTCCCCAGAGTCAGAGGCAGGTGAGAGAGCAGCAGGTAGTTCTGCAGAGAAAGGGGCCCTGGGCTCCCATTCCTGCTGAAATGGATCAGACCCCTGACCCCTCTCATCAGGCCCTGCGGTGAGAGCCCCCGACTGCACCCCAGCAGAGCTGAGGGGATCCAGGGCCCTAGGAAGCAAGAAGTTGTCTTTTTTTCTAAGAATGAAGACAAAGGCTTAGGATGATGCAGCGAATTCCCAAGACAGTTCAGGCTTCACTAGTAGAGCTGTGTTTGAGGAGATGTGTGTATGACAAGTCGCTTCAGTTGTATCCAACTCTTTGCAACCCCACAGACTGTAGCCACCCAGGCTGTTCTGTCCATGGGATTCTCCAGCCAAGAATATTGGAGTAGGTTGCCATGCCCTCCTCTAAGGGATCTTCTGAACCCAGAGATTGAAACTGCGTCTCCTGCAACTCCTGCATTTCAGGAGGATTCTTTCATTTCACTGCTGATCTACCTGGGAAGCCTGTTTGAGGAAATATTTTCACCCTAAAAGAATTAGCATCATACCGTGTTTGCCAACCCAAGAGTAGAACTTTTGAGACTCATGGGACCAGTCAGGGTTCAAGTCTGAAAACAAGAGAACTTAACTCTGCTTAATTTAAACAGAACAAAAGCATGTTGGGTAGATACTAGGTAGCTTTAGAAAGATTCAACGGAATAAAATCACATCACATGTTAATTAAGAAGCATGCTCTATCTTGTAGGATTGGATTTAGCTATATTAGGTTAGAGAAAAACAACTGATCATGGCTTAAATAAGGTAGAAATCTATTTCTCTCTTATGAAAAATACATCTCAAGGTAAATAGTCCCAGGTAGGTACGGATTCCAAGGTCCTTCAGTCTCATTATTTTACATTTCTTTCTGAGCAGTTTCCACTTCATGGTCTAAGATGACTGCCCAAGCACCAGCCATCACGTTCATATTCCTGTTAGCACAAAGAGGAAGGAGTAAAACAGAACTTCCCGTAAGCTGCAGACACCACATTTCCTTGCTTCCCGTTGACCAGAACTTAGGCATCCAGCCACACCTAGTTGCAAGAGATGATAAGGAATATCATGTTTATGGGGGAAGCCATGTGCCCCAGCTTAAAAATAGGGATTCTCTGATGAATAAAGAAGATACTGGAAAGGAAATTATCGGCTTCTTTCATAGAGGTATAGACCATATAAACTCTGCAGGTGAGAGCTGTAGGTGCAGGGTCCTTCTGCAGCATGCTGCCTGGAGCTGAGCTTCTCTCCAGGAAAGTGATGCTGGCTGCTGGGATCCAAGTAGAGAAACACTCTGTTCCAGGAAGTTCCACAGCCTGGCCTCACAGCATCTAAAATCCTCAGAAATGTTGCAATGTCAACGTGGTATTTGTCTCTTGGCCCAGACCTGGTGCCTTGAAGCCTAAGTTAAACACGGGGACCTACTACACTTCAATCCCCATTCAAACCCCAGCACCTAGCCCAGGGCTTGAGTGGCTCTCAAAGAAATGTTTGTGAAACTGATGAATAAATTGCTACATTCAACTGATTCCCACATAAAAATGTGACTATTTTTCATGTGTATGTAAATATTTTTGAATTCATAAATTCATAACCTTTTTTATCCGTGTCTGTTTTCTTAGTGAATGTCTAAGTGTGTGTATTAGGAGGTTGGCAGGCAGCAGAGTCAGATTCTTGGACCTGACCGCCTGTCCTTAATCTGCTGACCACTGCCTGTGTGACTTTGAGTTAGAGCCTTAACTGCTCTGTGCTTAGTGTCCTGTGATTAGCAGGTGTTACTGGTTGTTGCTCACAGGGTTGTCATGAAGGTTTCTGAGTTAACATTTATATTATGTAAACTGGGAGTGTGTCCCTTAGAATCGTTATCAGCACAGAAAGTTAAGAAAAAGAAAATATTAAAAATGCAAATCCCCTTTTGCAAAGTCTCCTTTTTTAATGTCACAAAGAGATTCTCCTCTGAACAAAGCTAGAAGCTGTCACCTAGCGTAGATGACTTTCAACCTGGCAGCTTCCTTAAAGCTGGCAAGAGCAAGTCACTTCATCATCATCAAAGATGGTTTGCAATGCATCTCCTGGTTGACCGGCTCTAAGTTACTGAACACAGAACAGAGGTTCCCCCACACCCCTCACACCCTGTTGTCTTGCTTGATGAACTCAGTGAGCAAAGACGGACGGTGTTTCTCTCTCCAAACCCTCCACCTACCAAGTCACTGCACCCCAGCAGCTGACCATGTTGCAAACAGAGACCAGTTCCCTTTGATGCCCAGAGCCAGACGAGGTCCATATGAGGCTCTCAAACAAAGCTTTTGCTTTGTTTCTAAACAACTTAAGAAGAATTAAAGGAAAAGAAGTACTCTATTTACTCAAGCTCCTTTTCCGGCTCAAACAGAAAGAAAAACCCAAGACCCAGGGAGGGAACCAATGAGACAGAGAGAGACATCCTTTGAGAAAGAGACAGGGAGCCCAGGACAAGGAACTGGCTGCAGAGCTTAGATTACTGCCTAAAAGATGATGGGGGTGGGGGTGGATACGTGATCTTTATCTAATCAGACAGTCTACCCAGGAAGTCCCTGAGATCAAAGCCGGGGCGCTTTTTATTTAGCCCTGTGTCAACTTAAAAACAGTTCTGGCAAAGCCACAGATCTGGACAGGCTCACACCTCTCCCCGCCCCCACCCCCCTGACCTGTCTCTCTGCATCTGAACTCTCTTAACATTCCATTTGGAATAAAACCCTGGGATGAAAAGAGTCCCCAGGATTACCATAGGAAGACACAACATTTGACAGCGTCTGGGTGGAAAATGCCACGGTCCTTCCTGGCTCCCCGGAACAACTAGGTGTGCACTCTAGGGGAAGGTGGCACCATTTCGTCTCTCTGCCTAGATGTCCTGCCATTCAGCATCCCCCAGCCATCAAAGGAGCCCCAAAAGGTATCCAGCCACTTGTCCCGAGCATATTCCCCAAGCTGCCAGCATAGCTCTGGGGAAAAGCAGGCACTAAGCGGGGAGCAACTGGACTGCCACACACAGCTGAGGTCCAAATCTTCCTTGGTCCAGAGGATGAGTGGATGGGCAGGATCGGGGGAGGCGTATCGCATGAAGCAGGAGACACACTGAGGCTTGCTGCGGTAAAGACAGACGCTAAGGAGACTGGTTCAAAGGGAGGGGGCACGTTTCTCAGAAATGGAGGGGCTCCAGGGCAATGGGACAGGAAATCGGAACCACACTATAAAGGTAGAGAGAGAGATTCTCAGAGAAAGGATGGAACCCAGATCCCCTCCAGTGCGTTACCACAGAGAAAGCACATCACCTTCTCTCCCAAGACAGCCGATAATCACTGCATCCTTTTCTTCCAAAACAGAGGTGGCGCCCTCCATTCATTACTAGTCATAAGAAGTGAAGCCCTCTCAGTCATTTACTTCATTAGGCTTATAAAACATCTTATCCGGCATCCTTCGTGGCTCAGTGGTAAAGAATCCCCTTGCCAATGCAGGAGACATGGGTTCAATCCCTGGTCAGGAAGATCCCATGAGCAGCTAAGCCGGTGCCCTGCAGCAAGGGAGGCCGCCGCAGTGAGAAGCCCAGGCTAGACTACAAAGTTGTCTCCCCTCACCACAACGAGAGAAAAACCCTCACAGCACAACTGGAAATAAATAAAATTTTAAAAATATATATTCTCCTATTTCATCTGTATGTCTACCTTCTGATCATAATTTTCATGTGATGAACTGGCCTCATCATTTTGGGTCTCATTGTTCTTACACGTGTCATGGACTGCTCCTAACGTTGATTATTAAAACAAAGTTTTTAAGGAGAGGATGTATAAGCCGGTGCCCTGCAGCAAGGGAGGCCGCCGCAGTGAGAAGCCCAGGCTAGACTACAAAGTTGTCTCCCCTCACCACAACGAGAGAAAAACCCTCACAGCACAACTGGAAATAAATAAAATTTTTAAAATATATATTCTCCTATTTCATCTGTATGTCTACCTTCTGATCATAATTTTCATGTGATGAACTGGCCTCATCATTTTGGGTCTCATTGTTCTTACACGTGTCATGGACTGCTCCTAACGTTGATTATTAAAACAAAGTTTTTAAGGAGAGGATGTAAAACTCATCTTGAAAGAAAACCTAGTTCTTCAACCCCAATAGCCTAAAATGGAGGCTTCCTCATGGAAGAATGGAAAATCTTTCTTCTGTCCCCTCCTCCAGACAATTTTTTTTTTTTTAATAGCCAAACTGATGAGAAACGCAATATTTCTTGTGAAACTTTCTGGGTTTCTATGTGATCAGCTTTTCACTCTTAGGACACATTTTTCTCCAAGAAATGTTTTTTCTTCTAATGAAGTTGTGAGATAGCTCGGTTGGTAAAGAATCCGCCTTGAAGTTTAGACCCCTAGATAAAGCAGTTCTTTATTGATCAACATCAAAGATGTAGTACTTTTTGTTGATTCAACAGCCATCAGCCACTAAATTCCTTGAACACTTTAATTTCGTTAATCCAGACAGAATCATGTCTAGAACTAACATATGTAAAACCTCTTTCACCTACCTCTCATAACCATCCACAAGTAAGAATGAAAATGCATGTATTCCCACAGCAGAGACAGGAAATTACACTCCACTTTGGGTATGAGATTACATCTTTTGCATTAAAACAATTGCCTACAGTGCTCTGATTTTTTTTTTTTTCTTTTTTGCTAGAGTCTTAAAGTCTTCACCTTTTACTTCTTTCCTTACCTGCCACACTCTGGAGAAAGCTTGCAATAAAATTTCCTAATTATTTTCCACATATTTTATTCTTTTAGCAATTTCTATAATAAAAAGATAGTACTGTGGGAGAAGTGGTTGCCATGGAAACTGACCAAGGATAAACAGTCTCTCAGAGCATGGTATGAGGGAAGAAGACGAGAGCAGAGCATGGCCCTCAGAGGCGGGAGGAGAGCTGCAGGTCATAGTGCCCTCCCAGCTCTATCTGCTGGGCTCTTGGACCTTAGAGGAATGTGGTACGTTAACTATTTTAAGGGATCCTGGAGATATGAGATGGGCATATGACATGTCTTCGGGTATGTCTGACACAAACAAAAGCAGCCCACTGGATGTGCAGACACTAGAGAGTTTCAAAGAAATACACTTTTGTTGACATTCTGAGTGGTTTCCCTGGGCTGGTGCAAAGAAACTGGGTTGTCGATTCAAGCACTACCACTTTCCTGTTGTAGTTATTTAGTCATTAAGCTGTGTCTGACTCTTTGTGATCCCATGGACTGTAGCCCACCAGGCTCCTCTCTCCCTGGGATTTCCCAGTCAAGAACACTGAAAGAGGTTGCTATTTCCTTCTCCAGAGGATCTTCCCAAACCAGGGATCAAACTCGTTGGCAGGTGGATTGTTTATCAGTGAGCCATCAGGGAAAGCCCCATACTATCTGCCTACCCTAGGACAATCCAAAGTTAGCAGAAGAAATTTACTAGCTCTGTTTCTTGTTGGTTAATAGTGATTAATACATAAACATTTGGTCAGCTTTCATTGGTTCAAATTCTAATTCTTGAGACTTCCCTAGACATTCAGTGCTAAGATTCTGCATTCCCAAAGCAGAGGGCCTGGGTTACTAGATGCTGTATGCTGCAACTAAGAGTCTGTATGCTGCAACTAAGGATCTTCCATGCTGCAACTTATATTGAAGATCTCACATGCCACAACTAAGATCCAACACAGCCAAAATAAATATAAAGATGTGTATAAGAGACCAGCCTTCTTCACAGTCCAACTCTCACATCCATACATGACCACAGGAAAAACCATAGCCTTGACTAGACGGACCTTAGTCGGCAAAGTAATGTCTCTGCTTTTGAATATACTATCTAGGTTGGTCATAACTTTTCTTCCAAGGAGTAAGCGCCTTTTAATTTCATGGCTGCAGTCACCATCTGCAGTGATTTTGGAGCCCAAAAAAACAAAGTCTGACACTGTTTCTACTGTTTTCCCATCTATCTCAAAATAGACAGCCAGAGGAATTTGCTGGCGACCTGGTGATCTGTGATAACCCAGAGGGGTGGGCTGGGGTGGGAGGAGGGAGGGAGGCCCAAGAGGGAGGGGACATATGAATGCTTATGGCTGATTCATGCTGCTGTATGACAGAAACCAACACAGTATTACAAAGCAATTATCCTCCAGTTAAAAAGAAATACATTTTAAAAACAATGCCTTTCCATTTTCTTCAATTTTCCAGGCACTGATCTCTTTGCAGGTCAGGTGCCAAATCAGGTGGCAAAAATGGCTTCCAACACTTCTGCAGAAAACACCTACTAAACATATATTACACATATATTAGGTAATAGATAAGTTTAAACTCAGAAGCATCCTTAGAAATCATCTAGTTTAAATTTCCTGTTTTCCAGCTGAGAAAACTAAAGCCAAAGCCTAACAGGGGCCAAGAGTCCTGCTTGTGGAGCTGAAGAAAACACAAGGGCTCCTAGCTTTGATGATCACATTTAAAACCACTGATGAGAAGATACTTTGTTTCTTTTCTGTTGCTGCTTCTCTTGGTGGTCAGCTACTTCTTTCTTGCTGTTCCAAAGAAACAAATCAGAATATTTCTCTTTGTTTTTATAGGAGGGTCCCAGCCAAAGAGCAGCCAGAGGCAAGGAACAAAGAAACACTGCACCTCAGTGACCACCAGGGGGTGCCCAGAGGACAGCCCGACCACGCCAGGGTGACCCCAGAGAGGCTCCCTTCTCATGGGAAACACATGTGATCCCGCACCCGAGACTATTATCTTTTGTTCTTAGCGAGGGGTTAGAGGTCTCAGGTCCCTTCTGAAAAGCAAGGTTGCACATCTGTCCTGAGAAAGCAAATCTGCAACATGTGTAAGCCTCGTGCTTGAGGTTTAGAGCTCTTGTTTGCTTGCTTGTTCTTCTGATATCTGTCTCCATAAATAAAATAGAGAGGAACCTGTCACTTTGATTCCCAAACAAGGGAGAAGAGAGCTGAGATTAGATGCCAAGAGAGGATTCACAGATCTGCTGCGGGAAAAGGATGGGGGCAGAGGGTTATAATGTAACTCACCCCTCTCCTCAAGCTGTTTCTTGAAACAGTCATCTGGTTGTTCCCGGGGACATGACCATGGACAAAACCCCTTCTGCCATCAGAGGACAAAGCTCTCTCTAGGAGAAGCCAGATCCAAAATAATCAACTCTTCAATGAATCCCACCTGCATCAAAGCACTGACTTGTGGTTAAAATGTATTTATTCATAATTCATTTGATGAAGTGGGTATTTGGGCATGACTATGTCTCTACATGCCATGGGCTGCTTGGAGAGCTGCTTATTAAAATAATTTTTTTTAGGAGTATTCAACACTCATCTTGAAAGAAAACCTTGTTCTTCAACCCCAGCATTTTGAAATAGAAGCTTCTTTATGAATTAAAAAAATAATAATTTCATCAACCCCACAAAAATTCTCTTTCCACTAGTTGTGGTCACTTCCTCCACCCCAACCCTATTGGTCTCTGGAAATCACTGATCACTATAGGTTGGTCGGTATGAAATGTCTTGTAAATAAAAACATACAGCATGTTACCTTTTGCACCTGGATTATTTCACTGGGCATAATGCCTTTGGGATTCATCCAAGTTGTTTTTTTTTTGTGTGTGTGAGAGAGACAGAGCTTGATTGTTTCATTCTTTTATATTGCTGAGTAGTATTCCATTGTCTTCAGTTCAGTTCAGTCACTCAGTCATGTCTCTTTGCGACCCCATGAATCGCAGCACGCCAGGCCTCCCTGTCCATCACCATCTCCCAGAGTTCACTCAGACTCACGTCCATCTAGTCCGTGATGCCATCCAGCCATCTCATCCTCAGTCATCCCCTTCTCCTCCCGCCCCCAATCCCTCCCAGCATCAGAGTCTTTTCCAGTGAGTCAGCTCTTCGCATGAGGTGGCCAAAGTACTGGAGCTTCAGCTTCAGCATCATTCCTTCCAAAGAAATCCCAGGGCTGATCTCCTTCAGAATGGACTGGTTGGATCTCCTTGCAGTCCAAGGGACTCTCAAGAGTCTTTCTGGATAGACCTAGAGATTATCATACTAACTGAAGACAGAGAGAGAAAGATAAATATCATATAGTATCACTCATGTATGGAATCTAATTTTTAAAAAAAGATACAAATGAACTGACTGACAACACAGAAAAAGACTTACATACATCAAAACAAGCAGATGGTTACCAAAGGGAAAACTTGGAGGGGAAAGATAAATGAGGAGCTTGGAATGTAATACATACACTACCATATATAAGACAGATAACCAACAAGGACCTACTGTATAGCAGAGGAAACTCTACTCAACATTCTGTGATAACCTAAATGAAAAAGAATCTAAAAAGGAATGAACATATGTAAATACATATATGCATAACTGAGTCCATTTGCTGTACACCTGAAACTAAAACAACTGTAAATCCACTACACTCAAATAAAATTAAAAATTTTTTAAATAAAACAAAGTAACTTTAAAATATACACAAAGAGGGACTTCCCTGGTGGTCCAGTGTCTAAAACCCCTCATTCTCAAAGCCGGGAACTAGGTTCGATCCCTGGTCAGGGAACTAGATCTTGCATTCTGCAACTCAGACACAGCATGGTCAAATAAATAAAAACTAAGACTTGGTGCAGCCAAATAAATAAAAATACTTTAATATATATATATATAATAAAAATACTTTTAAAATCTATAAAAATTAAAATACTTTAAATAAATATATATAAAGAAACAAGAGACATTACAGAATTAACTACATTAATTCTGCTACTTTATATAATCTAATAACATAGGTGGCCCCTAAAATACTAAATACCATTTAGAGAATTTTAGAGAAAAGCAATATAATTGAAGAAATGAACCAAATAACCTAAGGGAAAGGACAAAAGAGTTTAAGAACTTGGCTAAGCAAAAGTTATAGGAAGACAAAGAGTTAAAATATTGATGTTTCTCAAGGAAAAGGCATAAAGAGTTCAAGGACTTATTGAGCATTCATCTCTTATGGTTAATCCCCTAGCCAACTACTTACAAATATAAATTCTATTCCATTTTCTGCCGATCTGTGTATGTTCAACTTTTCTTTTGTTTTCCTGCTATCTTCTTTGCTACCAACTTAATTCATACTCTAGTCAAACTCTGTACCAACTCTCTGACCGCATGAACTATACAGTCCATGGAATTCTCTAGGCCAGGAAATGAGTGGGTAGCCTTTCCCTTCTCCAGGGGATCTTCCCAACCCAGGGATCGAACCCAGGTCTCCCACATTGCAGGCGGATTCTTCACTAATTGAGCTATGAGAGAAACCCTCAATGGACATGAGTTTAAGCAAACTCTGAGAGATAGTGAAGGACGGGGAAGCCTGGCGTGCTGCAGTACATAGGGTCACAAAGAGTCAGGCAGGACTTTGCAACTGAACAACAACACAACAACACAAACATGGGATAAACCATAAAGGGAAAAATATTTGGCAACTAAATAAAACACCTACCACTCTTTAAATATTTTACTGACAAGGAGAAAAATTTCAACTATGAAAGACTCATCCATTTAAAATTTAAAATGTCAGTATTTTAAAAAGGGAACATACTACATAATAAAAAAAAAAGCTAAAACACAATACTTGTATTTTTATTATCATCTGTAACCATTCTCAATACTTGAGAGCTACAGGGATCCCCTAAGCTAGATAAAGGAAAATATTTTATGTTTTAGATTAGCTTTCTATTATAATAAAAGTTTTAATTACCCAATGAAAGTAAACAAACATAGAAGAGTTTTTAAACATTTTGAGTAATAAAAATTAAAAAAGACTTTTAAATTATGCTGCCACTAAGTAACTTCAGTCGTGTCTGACCCTGTGCAATCCCACAGACAGTAGCCCACCAGGCTCCCCCATCCCTGGGATTCTTCAGGCAAGAACACTGGAGTGGGTTGCCATTTCCTTCTCCAATGCATGAAAGTGAAAAGTGAAAGTGAAGTTACTCAGTGTATCTGACTCTTAGAGACCAAATGGACTGCAGCCCACCAGGCTCCTCCACCCATGGGATTTTCCAGGCAAGAGCACTGGAGTGGGATGCCATTGCCTTCTCCATTAAGTTATGCTAGCATGTTTACACCTTGGTCACTTCAGTTCAGTCGCTCAGTCATGTCCGACTCTTTGTGACCCCATGAATCGCAGCACACCAGGCCTCCCTGTCCATCACCAACTCCCGGAGTTCACTCAGACTCACGTCCATTGAGTCCGTGATGCCATCCAGCCATCTCATCCTCGGTTGTCCCCTTCTTCTCCTGCCCCCAGTCCCTCCCAGCATTAAGAGTCTTTTCCAATGAGTCAACTCTTCACATGAGGTGGCCAAAGTACTGGAGCTTCAGCTTTAGCATCATTCCTTCCAAAGACATCCCAGGGCTGATCTCCTTCAGAATGGACTGGTTGGATCTCCTTGCAGTCCAAGGGACTCTCAAGAGTCTTCTCCAACACCACAGTTTAGAAGCATCAATTCTTCGGCGCTCAGCTTTCTTCACAGTCCAAATTTCACATCCGTACATGACCACTGGGAAAACCAAAGCCTTGACTAGACGGACCTTTGTTGGCAAAGTAATGTCTCTGCTTTTCAATATGCTATCTAGGTTGGTCATAACTTTTCTTCCAAGGAGTAAGCATCTTTTAATTTCATGGCTGCAATCACCATCTGCAGTGATTTTGGAGCCCAAAAAAATAAAGTCTGACACTGTTTCCACTGTTTCCCCATCTATTTGCCATGAAGTGATGGGACCAGATGCCATGATCTTCATTTTCTGAATGTTGAGCTTTAAGCCAACTTTTTCACTCTCCATTGTCTTAATATACCATAATTTATCTGTCATCCATTAAAAGACATATTCATTTGGGTCAGCTATGAAAAGAGATGCTATAAATAATTGTGTACAAGGTTTTTTAGACATGTAAGATTTGATTTCTCTAGGGTAAATATCTAAGAGTAGGTTGGCTGGGTCATATGGTAAGTCTATAATTTGACTTTTTAAGAAACGAATGAATGATTTTATAGATTGGTCGCACCATTTTGCATGCTCACCAGTATGCAAATACTGAATATATGAGCATTCCACTTGCCATCCACCCTTATCAACACTTGGTATTGTCAGATTTTTATTTTAGCCACTTTAAGAGGTAAATAGTACCTCATTATGTTCTTAGTTTGAAATTCCTTAATAGTCAGTGATGTTGAACATCTATCCATGTGTTTATTTGCCTCCCAGATATCTTTTTTAATTGAATATCTTTTCAAGTCTTTTGCCCATTTTAAATTTGGCTGTTTGTTTTGTTAGTGTTGAATTTTGAGAGTTCTTAATAGACTCTAGCTACAAGTTATTTGTCAGATGTGCAATTTTCACAAATTTTCTCACAGAATGCAGTTTTTCTTTCCATTTTCTTGAGTGTATTTTGCATGGCAAAAATTATTGATTTTGATGAATTCTAATTTAAATTACTTTATCTATTAGGATTTTGTGGGTTTTGGGGAGCATGGTCCTCAGCAGTGAAAGCATGGAGTCCTAACCACTGGACCATCATGAATTCCCTATCTATTGGCATTTTGGTGTTAGGTCTAAGATATCTTTGTCAAATCCCAGGTCAGGAAGATTTTCTCTTTTATTTTCTTTAAAAATTTTATATGGTTTTAAATTTTATATTTAGATCCATGTGATTCATTTTGAGTTGATTTTTTTATATAAAGTGTAAGGTTTAGGTCAAAGTTTACTTTTTTTGCTTAGTATGTCATTTATTGGAAAAACTCTCTTTAATTATATTTGCACCTTTGCCAAAAATCAGTTGATTTTACTCATGTAGGTCTTTTTCCAGATACTCCATTCTGCTTTGTTTCTCAATAAACCTATCCTTTCCCCCAATAATGTGGGGCTTCCCTAGTAGCTCAGTCAGTAAAGAATCTGTGTGCAGTGCAGGAGGCCCAGGTTCGATTCCTGGGTTGGGAAGATCCGCTGGAGAAGGGATAGGCTACCCACTCCAGTATTCTTGGGCTTCCCTTGTGGCTCAGCTGGTAAAGAATCCACAGATGCTCCATTCTGTTTTGTTTCTCAGTAAGCATATCCTTTCCCCAATACTGTCTTGATTATTGTAGCTTTAAGGTAAGTCATTAAATCAGGTTGGGTTCACTAACTTTATTCTTTTTACAGATTTTTTTTTTTTTTGGCTATTCTAATTCCTTTAGCTTTCTATATACATTGTAGAATCTGCTTGTCCTTATCTATAAAAAATTCTGACAGCCTTTTTATTAAAATTGCAATAAATCTATAGGTCAGTTTGCATACAGGTGGCATTTTACTATATTTAATCTTGCAATCCACAAATGTGGTATGTCTCTCCATTGATATAGGACATGTTCGATCTCTTTTGTAATATTTTAGTCTTCAGTGTATAGATTTTGCACAATTTTTTTTTAGATTTATAAATTATTTCCTTTTTCTGAGCTATTGTTAGTCATTGTTATGGGCTTAATTTTGTTTCCCCAACATTCATATGTTCAAGTCCTAACTCACAGTATCTCTGAATGTGACTATACTTAGAGGCAGTCTTTAGTTCAGTTCAGTCACTCAGTCATGTCCAACTCTTTGCAACGCCATGCACTGCAGCACACCACGCTTCTCTGTCCATCACCAACTCCCAAAGTTTGCTCAAACTCACGTCCATCGCGTCAGTGATGCCATCCAGCCATCTCATCCTCTGTCATCCCCTTCTCCTCCTGCCTTCAATCTTTCCCATCCAATCCCAATCAGAGTCTTTTCTAAGGAGTTAGTTCTTTGTATCAGGCGGCCAAAGTATTGGTGCTTTTAGCTTCAGCATCAGTCCTTCCAATGAATATTCAGTGTTGTTTTCCTTCAGGATTGACTGGTTTGATCTCCTTGCAGTCCAAGGGACTCTCAAGAATCTTCTTCAGCACCACAGTTCAAAAGCATCAGTTCTTCGGCTCTCGGCTTTCTTTATAGTCCAACTCTCACATCCATACATGACTACTGGGGAAACCACAGCTTTGACTAGACGGACCTTTGTCGGCAAAGTAATGTCTCTGCTTTTTAATATACTGTCTAGGTTAGTCATAGTTTTTCTTTCAAGGCGCAAGCAGCTTTTAATTTCATGGCTGCAGTCATGATAGCAGTGATTTTGGAGCCCAAGAAAATGAAGTCTATCATTGTTTCCATCATTTTCCCATCTATTTGCCATGAAGTGATGGGATTAGATGCCATGATCTTCGTTTTTTGAATGTTGAGTTTTAAGTCAGCTTTTTCACTCTCCTCTTTCACCTTCACCAAGCTAATTCCTCTTTGTTTTCTGCCACAGAGTCTTTAAAAAGGAAAATAAGTTAAAATGAGGTCTTTAGGGCAGGCCCTGCTCCAGTAGAACTGAAGATTGGGACACAAAGACACACAGAGATGTGAAGACACAGGAAGGCCATCTACCAGCCAGAGTGAAAGACCTCAGAAGAAACCAACACCCTCAAAACGCTGATCTCAGCCTCCAGAATCCCAAGAAAATAGACTTCTGTTGTTTAAGCCATCTAGTCTGTGGTATGTTGTTATAGCAACTGTGGCAAACTAATTCACACTTTTTCTTTCAAAGTTCAGTTCTTCACTGCTAGTTTTAGAAAAATGATTGGTTGCGCTTACCTTATATCCCAGAACCTTGTCAAACTCTAATCTGAGTCCTACAAGTTTTTTCTTAGTGATACCTTGAAATGTTCTTTCTACTACATAGACTATCATGTCATCTCAAAATTGGAGAGGGACAATTTTATCTTTTCTTTTCCAGTCTGAATGGCCCTTATTTCTTACTCTTGGTATTGCAATGGCCAGGACTTCCAGGATGATGTAGAAGAGGAATAACATGATTAGATATCCTTGCCTTCCCAATCTTATAGGAAAAAAAAATTGTCTTTATCCATTAGATATGATATTAGCTATAGGATTTTAATAAATTATAATTCTCAAGTTGGAGATGTTGGTTTTATTCCTTGTTAAGAATGTTTATCATGAACAAATATTAAATTTTGTCAGATGTTTTTCTAAATTATTGATATGATTATGTGGCTTTTCTTCCTTTAACTATTAAAACATTGGATGATGTTGATTAATTTTTAAATATTGAATCAATCTTGCACTTGCTAGATAAGCCCCAACTGGCTTTATGTGTGGTTAAATCTGATTTTTCTAATATTTTTGTACATTTTTAAAAGGTATTTTGGTAGGTTTTTGCATCTGTATTCATGAGGGATATTGGTCTGAAGTTTTCATTTCTTATAATGCCTTTGATTTTGGTATCAAACAGTAATGGTCTCATAAAATGAAGTTAGAAGTGTCATCTCAGGCTTTCTTGGCTCAGCGGTAGAGAATCTGCCTGTCAATCCAGGAGACACAGGTTCCACTCCTGGGGCTGGAAGATCCTATGTGCCATGGGGCAACTCAGCCTGTGTGCCGCAGCTAATGAGCCCGTGCCCTGGAGCCTGGGAGCTGCACCTGCGGAGCCCAGGCGCTGCAACTACCGCAGCCTGCTCACCTTAGAGCCCGTGGTTCACACCAGGAGAAGCCAGTGCACCGAGGAGCCCCCACACCGCCCCGCAGGAAAGATGAGCAGCAACGGAGACCCAGCACAGCCCAAAATAGATAAATAAGACTCCCTGTGCCATCTGTACCGAAAAGAAGTGTTAGCTCTCCCTTTTTTTCTGGAGGAGATTTTACAGAACTAGTGAAAGTCACTCAGTCATGTCCAACTCTTTGTGACCCCGTGGACTGTAGCCCACCAGATTCCTCTGTCCTTGAAATTCTTCAGGCCAGAATACTGGAGTGGGTAAGCCGGTCCCTTTTCTACAGGATCTTCCCAACCTAGGGATCGAACCCAGTTCTCCTCCCTTGCAGGTGGATCCTTTACCCTCTGAGCCACCAGCAAAGAAATAGTAGACTATTCCAGCAAAAAAAAATTAAAAAATCCAAGCCTGGAATTTTCTTTAGTGGAAGCTTTTAAACTATGGATTCAATTGATTTACTAGTTATGGGGCTATTCAGTTATCTTTTTTAAATTGGGTGAGTTTGGTAGTTTATAGATTTTGAGAAATGTCTTCCTTTCATCTACATTGTAGAATTTAAATGCATTGACTTGCTGATTCTATTCCCTTATTATCTTTTTCATGATTGTGGGGGTCTGTATTAAACATTCTCTCTTGTAGTCCTGACATTGGTAGTTTTTATCTTCTCCCTTTTTTTTTTATTTTATCAGTCTTGCTAGAGTTGATTTATTTTACTGAACTTTTTAAAGAACCAGCTTTTGGTTTAATGAATTTTCTCTATTACTTTTCTCATTCAATGTCACTGAGTTCTGCTCAGATCTATAGGATCTCCTTGCTTCTATTGCTTTGAGTTTGTTTTTCTTGCCCTCATTTGTAGTTTCTTGAAGTTGGCCTTCCCCGGTAGTTCAGTGTTAAAGAATATACCTGCAATGCAGGAGACTCAGGTTCAATCCCTAGATGGGGAAGATCCCCTGGAGGAGGAAATGGCAACCCACTCCAGTATTCTTGCCTGGAGAATCCCATAGACAGAGGGGCCTGGTGGGCTACAGTCCATGGGATCACAAAAGAGTCAGACGTCACTTAGCGCAACACCAAACTTGAAGTTGGATTGACTTGAGACCTTCCTTATTTCCTGGTATAAGCATTTAATGCTTTAAACTTCCATCTGAGATCTGCTTTATCTGCGTTCCACAATTTTGACATGTGCTTTCATTTTTGTTGTTTCACACATCTTCTAATTCTCTATGCTTGTCTCTTCTGTTTCCTTATTCCTTAATCCTTCTTTTCTACTTTCCTTCCTGCTTTTGATTGAATAGTTTTAGTGTTCCAAGACAGTTTCCCACATCTCAGATAGACATTTCCCACAAGTTAATGTCCACCTGACTCAAGGCATAGCCCAAAATAGCAAGATAATTAAGGAATTTCATGCTTTCTGAAAAGCCACCATGCTCACACTTTAAAGCACATACTCCCACGGAACAGGAGTGATGATTTACACTAACAAAAGATTCAGAGTCTAGAGTGGACTATCCAGTCCCCCTGTTCTGATAAAACTGCCTCCATTTTCTGTTAGAGAATTGCCTCTGCTCCACTCATAGTTCATGGGATTTGCGTTATATGAACCTAAATTTTTAAATTTTTGCTTAAACCAGTTTGAGGTGAGGTTTTTTTTGTTGTTGTTGTTGTTTTTTTATCATTTGCAAAAAGAGTCCCGATGATGAATACAAATTCCTGTACATAGGAAGCTCCATTGTGCTTTTACATTTTCTTTCTTTATTTTTTTACTTTACTTTTTACATTCTGTGATACGGGTCTGTAAACGGCACAAGGACCAGGATGATGACTCTCCTGTCCACCATACAATGGTTTATGACCAGCACATGTTTGTGGAATAAATGAAGGGCCACTGGTCTTCAGCTGGAGTTGGTCGGTGGACTCACTGACGGTAATGAGGCTGGAACATGCTTCCTGACCACACGGGCTGGTCCACAGACACTTCCCCATGCTACGCCCTCTCTTGGACTGTGGCCATAACTGCACATTCATTCACCGTGTCCCTAGAGATCACAAAAATGTTATCCCATCCCGGACAACTTCGGACAGTATTCTTGCAGTTTTTGAGATAGAACTTATTTATTTGAGAACTGAATTAGCCTGTGGTTTTTGTCTGTCAAAAACCACACTTGCATACAGGATTGACTATATAATTTGGGGAGCTCAGTTCAAAATGAAAATGTAGGGCCCTTGTTCCAAAAGCAGGTGAAAAAAAATGCCAATAACGGTAGTAAGATATAAAGTTATTCCCTGTCTTCCACAATAATTCTTGGCTTGTCATAGTGCTTTTTATTCACTGTTTAATGGTATTTGAAGTAAAGAAAAGTTAAATCGAGATCTTAAGTCAGTAGTATGAATTTCACCACTCATCTTTGCACACCATCAGTTTTAAGTGTAAATGTAAGAGCATTTAACCTGTGTAAGGAATCATAATTACACATTTTGCATTTCATGACTGGTACATGCATATACATTTCATTCTGATCAGAACATTGGAGATGCTGCAAAAACTAACCCAAACATTTTAATTTCGATTCTTCATACACTCATGTTCTAACAGTCTCCACTTAGGACTCACTGATGAGTTAGGAAGGTCGAGAGGAAAAGGAGCAATAATACATTGTCCAAGCTTTTCCCTCCTTTTCATGTCATTTTCCACACACGCAGTTGGCTAACAGAGATTTGTTGATTATGCATGTTTCTTACAAAGCCGTTTCTTCCTTCCTGCATTCTAAGCAGCTTCTGGTTTCAACGTCAAGCGTGGCTTCCCAGGATATCAGTGCTCCGACTTGCTTTGCAAGCCCTAGACATGCACACAGGCATCCAGTCTTGCTGCACTCCCGTGCAGCACCGGCACACCTGAATTCTGTGCTCACAGGCCATCACGAACATTCTATGAGAATAGACAGCAGACCCACATGCTGAACACACCTCTTCTGCTCCCATGCAAGTTCCATTGTCCTCCCAGACTTCACTTACACAAGTTAAAAGATAAAATTATTAAGATTGCCCAAGACAGCAATGGCAGAGCACTCAGCAAAGTGTGGGACCCTTGGGAGCACAGGTCCGTGCAGCTCCTGAGTCACACACTCACGAAGCTGGCCTGGCCTGTATGTTGTTGAAATCAGCAATAGGGTGAGTCTCCATTTTGTACTTGTTTTATTGTTCTCCCCACACTTGACCTCCTGGGAAATCTACAGAATCCAGTGTGACATTTTGAGATCATTAACCATTTGACAGGGGAGGAGAAAGAAATTTAAAGCAAATGTGTCAGGAGTCACACCTAATCAAAGATCAATCCAAAGGCAAGATAAAAGCACTTTGGAAAATACAACATGAGTCCATAGCAAGATAGGGTTTGATCCCAAACATTTTGGGAACAGGTCGGTTATGTCAAGGAACACATAGCCACTCTCTAAAACATCCTGAAACAAAAATATTCACATTTTTTTCCACCTGTCACAACCCCTTTACCCTGTCTCCTTTCAAAAAGACAGAGCTGATGTTCCATATGTAAGCTATAATGTTCAAACTTAAACAGCTTAGTGAAATAACTGGATTGTAGTCCATATGAAAAACAGTACCTCATTGTTCTACCAACAAGAAATAAATCTTATGATAAATTAAAGGTAATATACCTTTTATGCATTATAAAAATATGCTTTTGCTTCATTTTTATTTTTGAAATCTTTTAAGAATACATCACGCATTTACCTTCTTAAAGAGAGTCTTCAGATTCCTATTTGACCTTTCCTAGAGGACTAAGGATTATTATGTCAAACATCTAGTTATCATACTTTCGATTGGATTCAACAAACATTTACTCAGGAGCATTTATAGGCAAGGCACTGTGCCAAGACATTTAATGGCTGTCTTAGTCAATCTGGAAATGCACCACAGGCTGAGTGACTTATAAATGACAGAAACTTATTTTTCACAGTTCTGCAGTCTTGAAGTATGAGGATAGCAGCAAGTTTTGATGAGGTTTTTGGTGAGAGCCTTCTTCCTGGCTTGCAGTCAGCCAACTTCTCCTTGCATCTTCACATGGCAAAAAGAAGACTAGCAGGCTCTGGCCTTTTCTTATAAGGGCACTAACCTACAGATGAGGGCTTCACCCTCATGACATAACCACTTCCCAAAGGCCCGACTTCCGAATATCATCACATTGGGATTAGAGTTTCAACCTGTGGGATTTGTGGGGATACTGTCAGTTCATTGCAATGGCCCCACTATTTGGTTTTTATGATTCAGCTGGAGAGACAAGGCAGATGTGTCAATTCAAAGTTCCTCTCGAAACACAGCAAGTGCTATTGCACAAATCTAAACAAGTACCACGGGGACACAGAAGGAGAGGGAGAGAACGTTATGGGAACCCAAATGGGTCCTAAAGGATGACTTGTGATGGCAAGGAAGGGTGTACCATGTAAGAAATTCATGAGTCAGAAATGGAAATTCATGGGTGTGAAACAATGCAGAGTAGTTTATTGAAAGTAAAAAGTGAAAGTGTGAAAGTGTTAGTCCCTCAGTCATGTCTGACTCTTTGTGACCTCATGGACTGTAGCCCCCCAGGCTCCTCTGTCCATGGAATTCTTTAGGCAAGAATACTGGCTGCTGCTGCTGCTAAGCTGCTTCGGTCGTGTCCAACTCTGTGTGACCCCATAGACGGCAGCCCACCAGGATCCCCCATCCCTGGAATTCTCCAGGCAAGAATATGGTAGGTTTGCCATTTCCTTCTCCAGTGCATGAAAGTGAAAAGTGAAAGTGAAGTGGGTTGCTATTTCTCCTCCAGGAGATCTTCTCTACCAAGGGATAGAACTTGGGTCTCTCACATTGCAGGCAGATTCGTAACCATCTGAGTCACCAGGGAAGCCCATTTTGTTGGAACCTTGGGTCATATGTTTGGCAATATATGAAACAGCGAGGGAATATTAAATATTGTGTCTACAGATAATGGGGAGCTGAAGATGCTTTTATAATAAGAGAGCACCAGTGTTACACTTCAGTGCAGCATTGCTTTTTGAAACTTGTTTGTACTAGGAACTGCTGTACTATTATGTGTTATTTTAACTTGTTATTATAAGTTTTCTGTCACCTTTTGGTATGCCAGCTATTCTTGATACTTCAGTATATATGACTACATTCAAATCTAACTTTCTACTAAAATTCTGTTTCTAGTCTACTAAAAGCTAGGAAACTAAATAGCTGAGATTATTAGAATTGTCTTTAAATAAACACACACAGGCCATGAGGAATTTACTGAAATTTAATATCTCTCTAGATTTTTATTTCACTTAGTAAATAGCAAGGATTCACCTTTTAATGCATAACTTTGATTCTAACAAAGATTAAGACTTCTAAAGGAAACTTTTGATTAAAAATAGTGGAATTTGCCACAGCTATCTTTTCTTTCTACCCAAATCTTATTGAAATGATAGCCAAGGATTTTTTTTAAAATAAATTAATCAACAAGGTCAAAGAGAAGGAGAGACAATTTGTTAAAATGCTTTCAACAAATTTTTGGAAGGTGAGAAATGGATAGAGAAACAGTAATTACCTTGGCAGAAGGAAGAAAGGAGAAAGCCAACTGCTTGCAGACAAGTGGGAACAGAGCTGCTCCACCCTGAAGGAACTCTGAGTGGCTTGGGATTTATAAAGCAATGAAAATTCCAAAAGGCAGGCGAGAGTAAAGCCCAGTGTGGAAAGGGGCATCTGTTGGAAGTCTGCCCGTAGCATGTTTGAGCCCATAAGGTCTCCTCTCCCACCGCATGCATCTATGCAACTACCCTTTCTTTGCTTCAGGGCAGAGTTGGAGGTTGTCTTCAGAGGACTTGGACTTGGCAAGCAAGCCCTGGGAAACGCAGGTGAAGTAAGAGCAAAATAAAAGTCTGTGTGTCATACTGTAGGTGCCCCAACCCCCTTTCCCCACCTGGCTTCCAGAACTCCTTTCACCCGTGCAGGCATACACACACACACACACACACACACACACACACACTGGCAGGAGATCCAGGTTACCCTCTAAAGGGTCCAGAGAAAAGACCTATGGATGATGACATTTGGGAGCGCTTCAGTGAACCAGCGATTCACGTTCTGCTCACCCCATGGCAGAGCTTCCCCATGCAATCTTAGCGCCTCCAATCATATGCCTCACTTCTGAACAGACTGAGTGGTTTTCCTCTTCCTGACACCAAATACATGGTATCTTTTCCAACACCACTTCTCTGACTCTCCGAAACCAACTAGGTGTCCAATGATTCAATTCAGTTTTACCCTCCACCTAGAGTTAAAGTCTGGTCCCCACAAATTAAAGGGTTCATTTCTGCGAGTCTACTCCACTTTAGGGAGAAGGCAATGGCACCCCACTCCAGTACTCTTGGCTGGAAAATCCCATGGATGGAGGAGCCTGGTAGGCTGCAGTCCATAGGATCGTGAAGAGTCAGACACGACTGAGCGACTTCACTTTCACTTTTCACTTTCATGCATTGGAGAAGGAAATGGCAACCCACTCCAGTGTTCTTGCCTAGAGAATGGGGGAGCCTGGTGGGTTGCCATCTATGGGGTCGCACAGAGTCGGACACGACTGAAGCAACTTAGCAGCAGCAGCAGCATCTTCACCTTAGAGGCCAGTCACAAGTCTCAGGCCTCCCTATTTCTGACCGACCAGCTATTATATAAATTGAGTGTTCTCATAAACCCCTCCTTGGGTTTGACAAGTTGCTGGAATGACTCACAAAACTCAAGAAAGCACTTTACTTCCTATGACTGGCTCACTACAGAGGCTTCAAGTCAACACAGCCAGATGGCACAGATGCCCAGGGCAAGGCGTGGGGAGAAGCTCACAGGACCCCCATGCTTTCCATGGGCGCACCACCCTCCCTTGGCGCCTTCATGTGCTTGCCTACCCAGGAGCTCTCCAAATCCTGTGGTTTAGGATTTTCATTACATAGATGTGATTAAATCATTGAGCACTGGTGATTGAACTTGAGTCTCAGCTCTTCTCCCTTCCCCCAGAGGTCAGCTGTTGTTGTTGCTGTTCAGTTGGTAAGTCATGTCTAACTCTTTGCAACCCCATGAACTGCATGCAGCACACCAGGCTACCCTGCCCATCACCATCTCCCAAAGATTGCTCAACTCATGTCCATTGAGTCAGTGATGCCATCCAACATCTCATTCTCTGTTGCCCCCTTCTCCCCCTGCCCTCAGTCTTCCCCAGCATCAGAATCTTTCCCAATGAGTCAGTTCTTCACATCAGGTGCCCAAAGTATTGGAGTTTCAGAGGGTAAAGCTAAGAGTCCCAACCCTATACTCATGACTTGGTCTTCTTGGCGATGCCATTTTGAAGCTATCTGGGCTATTCCATCTGAAATGGAACAGAATTCATGTAGGAATAAGTTAAAAATTTTAAAATATTATTAACATTCTCATATAGAAATTGTCATGGTTGGTGGGCAAAAATTGAGCCAAGATGCTGCAAAATCTACTGACTCTTGGTCAGACTGCCCAGAGGACCGTAAGTATTGATTCACACAGGCAGTTTGAAAATAAAGTTTCAGAGAGACAGAAGTTGTTTCAGGAGTATAATGGAATTCCAGTGCATGTAAAAGGTGGGAAAGCTGATGCCCTTGGTATAGAGCCACCTTGATTCTTATAGTTGGTGGAACAGCAGATGCCAGCTGTGGTTTATGTATCAGCTGGCCGTGGCTTCATTTCCCAAGATTCAGTTTATTCTCCCATGAATCAGTCAGTTCAATACCATTATAGCTCTCTGTGGACCAATAATCTGATAAATAACTGAGTTCTTTGAAGATCGATATTTATTTACTTGTACTAGTTAGTTAGTTAGTTCAGTCGCTCAGTCGTGTCTGACTCTTTGCGACCCCATGAATCATAGCACGCCAGGCCTCCCTGTCCATCACCAACTCTTGGAGTTCACTCAAACTCATGTCCATTGAGTCGGTGATGCCATCCAGCCATCCCATCCTCTGTCGTGCCCTTTTCCTCCTGCCCCGAATCCCTCCCAGCATCAGAGTGTTTTCCAATGAGTCAACTGTTCGCATGAGGTGGCCACAGTATTGGAGTTTCAGCTTTAGTATCAGTCCTTCCAAAGAACACCCAGGACTGATCTCCTTTAGAATGGACTGGTTGTACTAACTGCCACCAATTAACCAGCCTTTACCACGAAAAAAAAAATCCCAAATAGAAAAGAAATGAAAGATTTCATCCCCAAAGAGCAGGTGGCTATAAATATATATGTGTGTGTGTATATATATATATATATATACATATATATATATAAAAGCAGAGCTCTTGAAAATGAAAAATATGGCTGTGGACACTTTTTAAACTTCATAGAAAGTTGACAAAGGTGAGGAAAGTTCCCAGAGAGAAGAGACAGAGGTCAAGGAAATAGAAACTAATAAAAGAAAGCAAAATAGTGGATTAGCACACTATCCACCATTAGGAATTACAAAAAGAGCAACAAAAAAAAAAAAAAAGAGGGAGAGAGAGAGATGAGAGGAAAATATCAAAGAAACAATACAAAAGCAAGTTCCCAGAATAGAAAGACATTGGTTTTCATTGAAAGAGTTCTCTGAGGACTCCAGACCATAAAGGATGAAAATTTTACAGCAAAGAACACAAGTGAGAAATGTATGAACTGTGGGGTGAATAAGAAGGTCCTAAAAGTTTCCAGGAATTAAAAATAGATCATATAGAAAAGGATGGGCATCAAACAGTCATGAGGTAGGAAGACTCCAGATGGATGTTGAGTTATGCTATGGATTTTGCAACCTTGAGAAAGAATGAGTTTCACGTAAGTGCTGCCCTTGAACTCAGAAGAGCGCCTCACACTGGGGCTTAATGCTGTGGTTACCATTTTTTTTAATATTAACTTTATCCTTGAACGTGTGTTTTCTTAGTGAAGTCTGACAGGACAAGGGTGTGTGCAGAGAGTTGTCTCCTGGACGCTCCTCACCTCCCTGGCCTGGGCTCCTGGTTACCTGTTCCCTGACTCCCACCCACAGAAGACTACGCTCACTCACCCACCCAACCAGTACCCCATGCCTGAGGGTGTGTGACATTGAAACAGCAAAGCAAAATCACCCATGTGAGGATGAAAGAGAAAGGTCACAAAAGAAAGAGAAAAGCTTTTTTCCTGCTTTTTGAGGGGGAAAAAAAAGCCTCACATGTTCATTTTCACTGGGCCCCAGAAATATGTGGCCAGTCCTGGTTTCAATTTAGAGACTGCTGGAGAAGCAAGAATTTTTTCGTACCTCAAAAGCTCAACTGTGAATATCACCAGAGATAAAAAGAGCAGGTCCTCCTAACGCTGCTGGTGGATTTTATAACAATGTCAGGATGGTTCCAATGTGAATGCCCATCCTATGTTTGGAAATTCCTTGTTCTAATGTGTGTTTTCTGAGCCATGCCCTGGCTATGGAATTAGAGTGCTGACGCTAGACCCTGGATATTTGGACAATATCTGACCCCCAAGAAAAGATGGTTTCAGACAGAACTAGACCCTCTCACGGGAATCCATGAGTGAAAGTAGGGGCTTAGTGGAGTTTCTGCCATTGGAACGGAGGCATTTGTATTGGGAGAGTTTCTTGGGGTCTTCAAAATTCCAGTTGGAAATTCAAGTTACAGCAAAAATCATCTCAAGGAGGATGAGACTCTGGAAATGACTTCCAAGGGTGAAAATGAATTCCTTCTCCGGGGAGTTTGAAGAGGAAAAGCACTCTCTTGGTGCTAGAGGCAAAGGGCAGAGGGAGTGAAAAACCCAGACTGACCCTGTACCCCACCCCTACCCCAGCCCCTCTGCTCCCCACCTCCTGGGTCTCCGGTTTTCATTTTCTCAGACACCGACGGCATCGCCGGCTGTGAGGATCGCCAAGTCTCGACCGTGCTTCTGAAGTCGATCCTGCTACTTGCTTCACCACGATCCACATTCTGGCAGAGCTGAATTCTCCCCTATCTCCCCCTCAGCGGCCACCCCCGGAGCCTCAGGCCTCACCTGATTTGGTGACCTGATGACTGCCCTCAACACAGGGATTTGTATCATAAATTGCCACTAAGAGGCCCCTGATACACGCCTTCCTCACAAATTTCTGCTGTCGTGCTCCTCAGGCAGAAGCCGGTGTACCCACACGTGGCAGGCTGGTGGCGCATCAGACAGGTTCTATTAACTTGGTCGCCAGGTGGTAACCATATTACTTCATGCTTCTCAGGAGCTTTGTGCAACACAATTACCTTTGACAGGTCTTGAATGGGACAGCAATTTTCAGCAAATGTGTTTTCAGTAACCAGAGGCCAGAAGGAAAGGAAATGGGAACGCTTCGGTTCAACTCCGAGTGTGGCTCTGACAGCTCTTCAGCACCTCTGTAGCATTAGAAACTGGAATTCTGTGGAAATTCAGGCATGTGGGCCTTGATGGAAGGTTGCTGAGCAGGGCCAATGGTTCCCACTGTATTTAAGAAAGAATGTGTCCTCACACAGGGTAAAAATTCCTTATCTTGGGGAAGTTCTTCTGAGCTGCAGGTTACAGTAGAGTTTTCTTTCATCGGGGCTTCATGCTAAAAATATCTTGTCCTTCTTCATGCTAATCACACACTAAAGATGGTGACATGCACTTCTTGGACTCGCCTGAGTTTATAGCACCCTCAGCATTCCTGAAGATGTAGGTCAATTCACACTCCACGTATTTAGGGTTTAGTTTCAGGAAAAAGAGACTGAAAGTCATCACAGGTGGGTTGTTCACGATCTGGTCTTACAGGGGCCCTGGCGACTGAGTGGTAAAGAATCCACCTGCCAATTCAGGAGACCCAGGTTCGATCCCTGGTCCAGGAGGATCCCACACACTGTCGAGCAACTGAGCCCATGCGCCACGACGACTGAGCCTGTGCTCGAGAGCCCAGGAACTGCGGCTCCTGCGCCCTCGCACCCCGGAGCCCGTGGTCCACAGAGCAGCACCTGCAGCAAAGGGCAGCCCCAGCCCACCCAGCTGGAGAAAAGCCCGCACAGCAGCGAAGACCCAGCACGGCCAAAAGGAAACAAAGGAAAAGGATAATTATTTTTTAATCTGGTCTTACAGAGTAATATGAAAGCCAGTTGCTTCTGCACACACCCCAACCCCCACCAGTATCACCAACACACACACACATGACACGTCGCTTTCCAAGATAACACGAAACAAAGTACCTGCAGTCTCCAGCCACACATCATGGGAAAAGGAAGGAACCATCTGGTTCCCGAATATCGGGTATTAAAAGGCTTGATTACACACAGTTGATAATTCTGGGGTTGAACGTTAGGTCAGGTGGCCTTGACCACATCCCCAGAATGGACTCTGATTCATATCCCACTGGCTTGGTGCAGAGCACAACTCCCCTTGGATACACCCAAGAGAAGAGCCTACACTTTGCTCCAATTTCGTGAACAGTGTTTTACAGACAAGTTTTCTTTTGATCTCCAATGACTAGACACATGATATCATCAGCTCTAAATGAAGCCACATTTCCCCCCTCTCCCAGTGCTGGTCTCACGGGCAGGGAAAACCCCAGCTAATCTGTAACATGCTGCAGATTGCAACATCTCTTGGTGTCACCATTTGTCACCTTCTTATTTGGCTTACTGGCCATTTTGTCCATAACAGTTACTTGGGGAATCGATTTTGATTATAAACTTTTCCTGCATACCTCATCCCAACCAGAGTTTGACTTTTGGCCATTACTGCTTTTGAACTTGTTTCCATGTGTCTCCAAACTTTCTTTTCTTATCCATGACCTTTGGGCAGAGAACAACAGTCCCAAAAGAGATCTGCAGAGAACATCATAGAGAATAACTCAATTAGACCTGGTCCTTGTTTCCCCAAAATCACAAGAGGTGGTGTGTCAACCTTTTATAATGAACAAGAATCTTCTGGTTGGTTTGAAAGATAAGAAAAGGAAACACCACAGTCAGACAGCATGTGTGTAATCAAGCCACATCACGCACAAGGACAAACAGTAGGGTGAAGTCTTTCCTACGACTAGTCTTAATAGCCTAAATCAGTTCCTTTCTTGTTACAAAATCATGAAATGTGTCTGTTACCTAAATATCAGGAAGTACAAGGGAGCAAAAGTTTTTTAAGAAAAGTGGAAGTGTTGGTCGCTCAGTCACGTCCGACTCTTTGCAATTGTATGGACTGTAGCCGGCAGGCTCCTCTCTCCATGGAATTCCCCAGGCAAGAATACTGGAGTGAGTTGCCATTCCCTTCTCCAGGTGATCTTCTGACCCAGGATTGAACCCAGGTCTCCTGCGTTGCAGGCAGATTCTATACCACCTGAGCCACAAGGGGAAGGAAGTACTCAACTTTGTGGGATCATTGTATGTAGGCTTGTTATTGTTGTTCAGTAACTAAGTTGGGTCCAACTCTTTGTGACCCCATGCAACCCCACCAGGCTCCTCTGTCTTCCCCTATCTCCTGGACTTTGCTCAAATTCCTGTCCATTGTGTTGGTGATGCTATCTGACCATCTCATCCTCTGCCACCTCTTTCTCCTTTTGCCTTCAATCTTTCCCAGCGTCGGGTGCTTGTCCAATGAGTCAACTCTTTGAATCAAGTGGCCAAAGTACTGGAGCTTCAGTTTCAGCAACATTCCTTCCAATGAATATTCAGGGTTGATTTCCAGAATTGACAGGTTTGATCTCCCTGCAATCTAAGAGACTCAAGAGTCTTCTCCAGCACCACAGTTCGAAAGTATCAATTCTTCGGCACTCAGCCTTCCTCATGGTCCAACTCTCACATCCGTACATGACCACATAGCCTTGACTATATGGACTTTTGTTGACCAAGTGGTGTCTTTGCTTTTTAATATGCTGTCTAGGTTTGTCATAACTTTCCTTCCAATGAGCAAGCTTCTTCATTTCATGGCTGGAGTCACCGTTTGCAGTGATTTGGGAGCCCAAGAAAATAAATGCCGCTGCTCTATCACTGCTCCCACTTTTTCCCCTTCTGTTTACCATGAAGTGATGGGACCATTGGTTAGTTAGGCCAATGCTTTCTCACTTGGTCATAGGTCACATTTCTAACCAGAGACCCAAATAGAGAAAAGAAATCTCCTAAGGGAATTTCTGGGAAAACTCTGGATTCTCCTCTTCCTCCCTTGATTGGAGCTGTAGCATATATCTCAGGACTCTGAGACAGCACAACAATGAAATTCAATATGTTAAGGATGACAATGGGGGAACCTGAGCATCATTGAGCAACTGAACCAATGCCAGCAACCTCCTACCTCCAAACTCCTTATCAAGTGGGGAAAAACTGCCAACTTATTTAAGCTGCTGCTAATCACGTTTTCTGCTACATGCACTATTCCTAAGTGATACACCTAATCACCTAGAAAAAGCTTCATTTTATCAACATATACTGTTCTAAGGGTTTTTGTTTTGAAAGAGAGAAACTACCTGCCCTTTTGTTTAACCCAAAACTTTTCAAATTTGCCATCTAAATTAACTTCAGTAATAACTGTATTTTTGTAACAACAACAATAGTAATAATAACTGATGTTCTATGGCACTTACATTTCATTGTCTCAGTCTTATCTCCATTTTTCTTTGGTGGTGTGTGTTTGTTTGTTTTTTTGTTTGTTTCTGGCTGTGCCTCTTGGCTTGTGGGACCTTAGTTCTGTGACCAGGGATTCATCCCAGGCCCACAGCAGTGAAAGCACTGAATCCTAACCATTGGACTGCCAGGGAATTCCTCTTTTATCCTCATTTTAAAGTGAGAAAACTGTGACTATAGTTAACAATACTATATTGTATAGTTGAAAGTTCCTAAAAGAGTAGCTCTTAAAATTTCTCATCACAAGAAAAAAACTTTTGAGCAATGTGAGGTGATGAATATTAACTAAACTTATTGTGGTGATCATTTTGCAGATATATAAATCATGTTATTCACCTTAAACCTATACAGTGTTTTATGTCCATTATATCTCAACGAATCTGGAAAAAAGAAAAGAAAGAAAACTGAAGTGCAGAAGAGATTGAAGCTGTCCAGGAAGTAGTTGGGACTTAAGTTCAAGTACTGTGGTTGTAAATACTTCCCTCTTTCAGTCATATGATGTGCTAAGTCTTCTCTGGTGAAGTCCAGCAAAGACTCAGACCTACTGTTCAGAGACTGAGTCAACAGGAGCTTGCCCAAGGTCAGTTCTAAAAGCCAGCTGTGATGTCAGCCACATCAAAAACAAGGTTTATTTCCTAAGCAGTTCACTCAGACAGAGCCTCGTGGCCCCAAGGCCCATCACTGTATGAGGTAGGACTTGGTTCCAGCAGTTACATTAAATTCATACAGTGAAACCCTGGCCCCAATATAATATTTGAAAGTTGGGCCTTCGAGGGGTAATTAGGGTGGAGCCCTGGTGGATGGAATTAATTATAAGAAGCAGCTAGGGTGCTAGTGAGCTTTCTTTTCTGCTGTGTGAGGATACAAAAAGAGGATGGCCACCTGCAAGCCAGAAAGAGAGCTGTCACCAAGAACTCAAGCAGGCTGATACTCCGACCTCAGACTTTCAACCTCCCGAGAAATAAATGCTTCCTCTTTAAGTCATCCAATTTAAGGGATATTGTCATAGCAGCCTGAGCTGACTAAAACTTCTCCCACAATGTCAGAGAAGAAGTTCGCTAACTTTTCCTAGTCCTCTAGACAGTGGTCCCCAATCTTTTGACACTAGGGATGGATTTCATGGAAGACAATGTTCCCACAGACTGAGGTCAGGGGGATGGTTTGGGGATGATTCAAGTACAGCACATTTACCGTGCACTTTATTCCTATTATTATGATATCAGCTTCACCTCAGATCATCAGGTGTTAGATCCTGGAGGCTGGGGAACCCTGCTCCAGAAATGGATACTTTCATCTTTCTTTTTCTAATACCTTTCATTTATTTAGGTAGGTATACCTCAAATTTGGTTTTTAAGTACATGAACCAAATTTTTATAGCATAATAACAAAGAAGCTAGCTTCTGCATTCAGAGAAGGCAATGGCACCCCACTCCAGAACTCTTGCCTGGAAACTCCCATGGATGGAGGAGCCTGGTGGGCTGCAGTCCATGGGGTCACTGAGGGTGGGACACGACTGAGCAACTTCACTTTCACTTTTCACTTTCATGCATTGGAGAAGGAAATGGCAACCCACTCCAGTGTTCTTGCCTGGAGAACCCTAGGGACGGGGGAGCCTGGTGGGCTGCTGTCTATGGGCTCGCAGAGTCGGACACGACTGAAGTGACACAGCAGCAGCAGCAGCAGCAGCAGCCTCTGTATTTACACAGAGCCAAATTCCATTGTGGCCCCACTACTTACTAGGATGACTTTGAGCAAGTTATTAGTAACTTCCTGGGAATTCAGTCCTCTTGTCTACAACACAGGGATAATATATTCACAATATTTCAAGGGAGTTTTGAGGATTAAATGAGATACTGTGAACCTGAGAATGTGAAACTGATACACATAATATTTTATGCATATTTCTGATGATTCCTGCTATCTCTTCCAATTCTATAACTCTTAACAGGAAAAAAGAAATTGAAGTGGCTACAAGTGTAACCTCTCCTCTTGTAACCTGGCTTTTCTGGTGCCGGATTCACTCACAGTTGATGTGGATTTAGTGCGTGCCTGCTTTATGGCCATCAAGGTGGCACAGCCCTCCACCAGCAAAAATACTACAACTCACTGACGGTTCAGATGATGGTTAGTGTCTTTTGGCAATAATGTGTTTTTTTGATGTTCAGTTCAGTTCAGTCGCCCAGTCGTGTCTGACTCTTTGCAACCCCATGAATCGCAGCACGCCAGACCTCCCTGTCCATCACCAACTCCCGGAGTTCACTCAGACTCACGTCCATAGAGTCCATGATGCCGTCCAGCCATCTCATCCTCGGTCGTCCCCTTCTCCTCCTGCCCCCAATCCCTCCCAGCATCAGAGTCTTTTCCAATGAGTCAACTCTTCACATGAGGTGGCCAAAGTACTGGAGCTTCAGCTTTAGCATCATTCCTTCCAAAGAAATCCCAGGGCCAATCTCCTTCAGAATGGACTGGTTGGATCTCCTTGCAGTCCAAGGGACTCTCAAGAGTCTTCTCCAACACCACAGCTCAAAAGCATCAATTCTTCGGTGCTCAGCCTTCTTCACAGTCCAACTCTGACATCCATACATGACCACTGAAAAAACCATAGCCGTGACTAGACGGACCTTAGTCGGCAAAGTAATATCTCTGCTTTTCAATATGCTATCTAGGTTGGTCATAACTTTTCTTCCAAGGAGTAAGCGCCTTTTAATTTCATGGCTGCAGTCACCATCTGCAGTGATTTTGGAGCCCAGAAAAATAAAGTCTACACTGTTTCCACTGTTTCCCCGTCTATTTTCCTTGAAGTGATGGGACTGGATGCCATGATCTTCGTTTTCTGAATGTTGAGCTTGACGTATATACATTTTTTTAGACATAATGCCATTAATACTTGAGAGACTACTGTTACTGTTACTGTTAAGTCACTTCAGTCGTGTCCGACTCTGTGCAACCCCATAGACAGCAGCCCACCAGGCTCCACCATCCCTGGGATTCTCCAGGCAAGAACACTGGAGTGGGTTGCCATTTCCTTCTCCAGTGCATGAGAGTGAAAAGTGAAAGTGAAGTTGCGCAGTCATGTCTGACTCTTAGCGACCCCGTGGACTGCAGCCCACCAGGCTCCTCTGTCCATGGGATTTTCCAGGTAAGAGTACTGGAGTGGGGTGCCATTGCCTTCTCTGTGAGAGACTACAGTAAAGTGTAAACCTGTTACGTGCACTGAGAAACCAAAAACTGACTTATTGTGTGACTCAATTTCTTGTGATTTCACCTGACTTTGGTGGGCTGATACTAAACCTGCAGCATCACTGTGGTGTGCCTGTATATACTGGGAGGTTTGGGTTATACGGGTACATACCAGTTCACTGGGGGGTCAGCAGTAACGGTCTTCAAAGAGCAGGAGAAAATGATGATAAACTAAGGAAATGTGTAATTAGAGATGCCAGCCTCTGACCACTGCTATTGGTATGTGCCAGAAATTTGAGTTCTGAGAAAGACAGAGGCAGCGGCCTGAAGAAGGGAAATCATAATACCATTGTTTGTACCAAACATCACAAGAAAGATATACTTTATAAATATTATTCCTTATCACATCTCTATTAGGTCAGTTCCATTAGCTTACTTTGTAAGTGAGGAAATAGGAGTTCTGAGAAGTTAAACGGCATGCCTAAGATCATGATTCTGGAGGACAGGGGAGTCAGGCTTTGAACTGGGGTCTATCCGACTCTAACGCCAGGAAACTAAACCACTAAGCCAACTGTCCAACTATGACTCCAGTACCAGAGAGGCAACTTCTCTTTCTATATGACTTGAAGCAACTTATCTGTTCTGTTTGAACTTTGTAAAGTCAAGGTTGAAGATAAATCAGAGATGACATGCATATGAATGGGTTCAGCAATCAGCCACAGCCAACTCTTCTTCTGAAGTCCCTTTCTCTCACCTCCTCCTCCCCACAGTGATGAACTTTAGTAGGCAGATCAGTTGCTCTTGCTACCTTTACAAACAACTCCAAAACTTAGTGGCTTAAAACAAACACTTATTATTTGTTGTTTTATTATTTTTCAGACTTCTATGATTGGCTGGATGTTTCCTTACACAGACTCTCTCATGTGTCTGGGATCCAGTGGGAGGGTCAGCTGGGGGCCAATGATTCTAGAAGGGCCACAATTATATGTTGGGGATTTAATGGCAGTGGGTCAGGCAATGAGGTGATGAGCCACGTGTCTCAGTCTCTAGCAGGCTGGCTGGGGCTTGCTCAAATGGTGGTCACAGAGGACTAGAGAAAGTGTGCAAAGCCCAGGTTCACAGCTAGCATGTGCTTACCTCCACATTCTATCCGCTGAAGCAGGTCACAGGCCAGGCCAGAGGCAGTGGGGGAGGAAACAGATTCAGCCCTTGGATGAGCAGAGCACAGACTCACGTGCACAGGTAGGAAGGGCACGTGGCATCTGAACCACCAGGGACTGCTGTCAGCCAGTTTTGCAGAGTCACACATGTGCTCAGCCTTCTCGAGTTTTTTCTGCCCCAAGAACCAGACAGTTTGTTTTTCCAATAGGGCACAGATTGCAGGTCTGGTTGGGTTGTTTGTTTTTGTGATTGTTTTGACTTTTAGCTATTTCCAGAATGTTTCTTTCAGAGAGGCTTCCCTGGTGGCTCAGAGGGTAAAGTGTCTGCCTGCAATGTGGGAGACCTGGGTTCGATCCTTGGGTTGGGAAGATCCCCGGGAGAAGAAAATGGCACCCCACTCCAGTATTCTTGCCTGAAGAATCCCATGGATGAAGGAGCCTGGTGGGCTGCAGTCCATGGGGTCACAAGAGTTGGACACGACTGAGCGACTTCACTTTCACTTTCTTTTTTTTTCAGTATTTCATTTCTTTTTCTTTATTTAATTTTATTTTTTTACTTTGCAATACTGTATTGGTTTTGCCATACATTGACATGAATCCACCACAGGTTCAGAGAGGAAAATGGCTTTGTTATGTCCCCATGAGCTGTGACAGCAAAGGAAACCACAAACAAGATGAAAAGACAACCCTCAGAATGGGAGAAAGTAATTGCAAATGAAGCAGCTGACAAAGGATTAATTTCCAAAATATGGAAGCAGCTCAAGCAGCTCAATATCAGAAAAACAAACAATCAAACAATGGGCCGAAGATTTAAACAGACATTTCTCGAAAGAAGACATACAGATGGCTGATAAATATGAAAATAAAATACGTTCAACATCACTATTATTATGTGAAGTTGCTCAGTCGTGTCCGACTCTTTGCAACCCCATGGACTGTAGCCTACCAGGCTCCTCGCTCCATGGGATTCTCCAGGCAAGAGTACTGGAGTGGGTTGCCATTGCCTTCTCCAGGGGATCTTCCCGACCCAGGGATCGAACCCAGATCTCCTGCATTCCAGGCAGATGTTTTAACCTCTGAGCCACCAGGGAATGCAAATCAAAACTACAATGAGGTATCAACACACTGATGAGAATGCCCATCATCAGAAAATCTGCAAATAATAAATGCTGGGAAGGACGTGGCAAAAAGGGAACCCTCTTCCACTGCTGGTTGGAATGTAAATTAATACAGCCACTATGGAGAAGAGTATGGAGATTTCTTAAAAAAAAAAAAAAAACTAGCACTCCCATATGACCCAGCAACCCCACTACTAGTGAGAAAACGCTATACGCTGAGAAAACCATGATTGAAAAAGACACAGGTACCCCAATATTCACTGCAGCACTATTTACGATAGCCAAGACATTGAAGCAACCTAAGTGTCCATCAACAGATGAATGGTTAAAGAAGCTGTGGTACATATATACAATGCAATATTACTAAGCCTTAAAAGGAACACATTTGAGTTAGTTCTAGTGAGGTAGATGAACCTAGAGCCTGTTATAAAGAGTGAAGTTAAGTCAGAAAGAGAAGAACAAATATCGTATATGAATACATATGTATGGAATCTAGAAAAATGGTGAACCTATTTTCAGGGCAGGAGTAGAGACTCAGACATAGAGAACAGACTTATGTACACACAGAGGGCAGGAGAGGGTGGGCCAGATTGAGAGAGCAGCACTGGAATATGTACATTACATATGTAAAGCTAGTGAGAACTTGTTGTATAATACAGGGCGCTCTGTGACAACACAGAGGTGTGGGGTGGGGTGGGAGGTGGGAAGGACGTTCAAGGGGGAGAGGACACTTGTATCCCTATGGCTGGTTCATGCTGATGTATGGCAGAAACCAAAGCAGCACTGTAAAGTAATTATCCTCCAATTAAAATATATATATATATATATATAATTTTTTTTTTTTTTTTTAAAGATGAGCTGTGACAGAGTGTTACTTTGTGGTCAGAGGTCCCGGAACCTGGGGCAGAAGCAGCAGAGTCCGAGACAGGCTCTTGGGGCACCAGAGGCCGCCCTTTCCAAATAAGATGTTGGTGTTTTCTTCTGAGGCATGTGGAGCTACCCCACAGCCAGGGTTTTCCACATCAAAATCTTGACCAGGGCTCCCCAGCCTTGCCGGGGACCAGGGAGAGCTCACCTCACCAGCTGGTTGGAAGCACTCCCAGCCTGATGGATTTGTGGAACTCCGGCTGGCCCTCAATGATAATATCTGGCTCACGCTTCCTCTGCTTTAAAGTTTGGAGATTGCACAAGACATACAAAAGGTGGCAGAGAGCCTTGGAATGTCCCTTTGATTAAATCACCCTGGGGCCTTTTGCAGGAGGATGAGAGGGTCACATGCTCCCTACAGGGTCCTCCTGATGGAGTGTGCATACCGGGCGTGGGCCCTCACTCAGCTTGGGTCACTTCCCTCCATCTGGGGCCTGGACAAGAAGAAGCTCGAGGCTGTGGCTGCGAAAAGCAGGAAGGAATGTCTCAAGAAGAGGGAAAGTTGAGCTTATGCACTTTGCTGGCAGAACCTCTGAGAACAGGGCCTTCTCGGGAGAAACTATTGCAACACAGCTGAGAGGCTGCGAGGTCAGGGAGGGTCCCAGGCCATGGGATGTGGAGGAGGGGGGTGTCCAAATGTCCCTTCCTGGCCTCTGTTCCCTCAGGCAGAGTCCTGCATGGCAGCACCCCTGCGTGAGTGGGCAAATGAGAAACTTCACCATCACTCCACCCTGCTCACATGTAGGTATTAAACGAGATCCGGCAGGAGGCCAGGACCACATCTGCCTGGAGGCTGCCTGGGGAAGCCAGAGCCTCCCCCAACACCACCGTGGCCACCTCACCCAGCACTCTCCAGAGGGCAGAGCTCAGCAGCACCTGCAGGAGGCCCAGCCTGGCTCTTGGGAAATGGCCCTGCTGGTCTGCATTTCCCGGGTTCTTGTTTCCTGGCTCTGGAGACAATGCCAAGTTCAGGTCTCACCCACAGGAAAGTTTCCAAATCGGAAAACCAAGGAGGTGCCACAAATCATACCCAGACCAGGGTACAAACAAAAGAAGCCCATGCGCTTTCTTTCCATGCGTTTCTCCCGGATGGCTCCAGGACCCTGGCCTGAGGGCAGCGGATCTGGGCCAAGCAAGCGTGGTTCCTGCCCTACTTCATGAGAAGGGCCTCCTGATCCAAGGATGGCCTAGCTCCTTCCTGAGATGTGCAACCCCTGGCACCGCCATCTGGCATGCTTGATCCCCTCTAGGCCTGGGTGAATTGCAGCCCCCCTCCTCCCATTCATGCCCTGACCCTTCACCTGGGACTCCATTTGCTTAGCATGTGCCCAGGTCTTCCAGCAGATGGCCACAGCCGGCTGGGAGGAACAAAGGCTCTACAGACCCCAACAAATAGGGTCCATTCCTGCAGAATCCAGAAACTGGGAGGATTCCTAAGAAGGCAGCCCCGTCTACAAGATCCACCCCAAGAGCCGGGCTAACCTCGCCATGAGCTTTGCACATTTCCACATCATCAGCCACTTAGGAATGGCCTTCCTCTTGAGGATGTCCTGCTCCACCGTTTTTTCCACTGCTCAACCAAGACCCAGTGCATCTTTCTTTGTATTTTGGTTTTTTCATAAAGACTATACTCATTTTAGGAAAACAAATATCATATAATATTGCTTGTACATGGAATCTAGAAAAATGGGACAAATGAACTTTTTGCAAAACAGAAATAGAGACACAGAGGAAAGGAACAAGCTTATGAATACAAAGGAGGCAAGGAGGGTGCACTGAACTGAGACTGGGATTGACATATATACACTAATATGCATAAAACAGATTAACTAATGAGAACCCATTGAGTAGGAAACCCTACTCAATGTTCTGTCAGTTCAATTCAGTCGCTCAGTCGTGTCCGACTCTTTGCGACCCCATGAATCGCAGCATGCCAGGCCTCCCTGTCCATCACCAACTCCTGGGGTTCACTCAGACTCACTTCCATCAAGTTCGCAGCATGCCAGGCCTCCCTGTCCATCACCAACTCCCGGGGTTCACTCAGACTCACTTCCATCAAGTCCGTGATGCCATCCAGCCATCTCATCCTCGGTGGTTCCCTTCTCCTCCTGCCCCCAATCCCTCCCAGCATCAGGGTCTTTTCCAATGAGTCAACTCTTCGCATGAGGTGGCCAAAGTACTGGAGCTTCAGCTTTAGCATCATTCCTTCCAAAGAAACCCCAGGGTTGATCTCCTTCAGAATGGACTGGTTGGATCTCCATGCACTCCAAGGGACTCCCAAGAGTCTTCAACACCACAGTTCAAAAGCATCAATTCTTTGGCACTCAGCCATCTTCCCAGTCCAACTCTCACATCCATACATGACCACAGCCTTGACTAGATGGACCTTAGTCGGCAAAGTAATGTCTCTGCTTTTCAATATACTATCTAGGTTGGTCATAACTTTTCTTCCAAGGAGTAAGCGTCTTTTAATTTCATGGCTGCAGTCACCATCTGCAGTGATTTTGGAGCCCAGAAAAATAAAGTATGACACTGTTTCCACTGTTTCCCCATCTATTTCCCATGAAGTGATGGGACCAAATGCCATGATCTTCATTTTTTGAATGTTGAGCTTTAAGCCAACTTTTTCACTCTCCTCTTTCACTTTCATCAAGAGGCTTTTTAGTTCTAGTCACCATCTGCAGTGATTTTGGAGCCCAAAAAAACAAAGTCTGACACTGTTTCTACTGTTTCCCCATCTATTTCCCATGAAGTGATGGGGCCAGATGCCATGATCTTCGTTTTCTGAATGTTGAGCTTTAAGCCAACTTTTCCACTCTCCTCTTTCACTTTCAACAAGAGGCTTTTTAGCTCCTCCTCACTTTCTGCCATAAGGGTGGTGTCATCTGCATATCTGAGATTATTGATATTTCTCCCAGCAATCTTGATTCCAGCTTGTGTTTCTTCCAGTCCAGCATTTCTCATGATGTACTCTGCATATAAGTTAAATAAGCAGGGTGACAATATAGAGCCTTGATGTACTCCTTTTCCTGTTTGGAACCAGTCTGTTGTTCCATGTCCAGTTCTAACTGTTGCTTCCTGACCTGCATACAGATTTCTCAAGAGGCATGTTAGGTGGTCTGGTATTCCCATCTCTTTCAGAATTTTCCACAGTTTATTGTGATCCACACAGTCAAAGGCTTTGGCCTAGTCAATAAAGCAGAAATAGATGTTTTTCTGGAACTCTCTTGCTTTTTCCATGATCCAGCAGATGTTGGCAATTTGATCTCTCGTTCCTCTGCCTTTTCTAAAACCAGCTGGAACATCAGGGAGTTCACGGTCACATATTGCTGAAGTCTGGCTTGGAGAATTTTGAGCATTACTTTACTAACATGTGAGATGTGTGCAATTGTGAGGTAGTTTGAGCATTCTTTGGCATTGCCTTTCTTTGGGATTGGAATGAAAACTGACCTTTTCCAGTCCTGTGGCCACTGCTGAGTTTTTCGAATTTGCTGGCATATTGAGTGCAGCACTTTCACAGCATCATCTTTCAGGATTTGAAACAGCTCAAGTGGAATTCCATCACCTCCACTAGCTTTGTTCGTAGTGATGCTTTCTAAGGCCCACTTGACTTCACGTTCCAAGATGTCTGGCTCTAGATTAGTGATCACATCATCATGATTATCTGGGTCATGAAGATCTTTTTTGTACAGTTTTTCTGTGTATTCTTGACATCTCTTCTTAATATCTTCTGCTTCCGTTAGGTCCAGACCATTTCTGTCCTTTATTGAGCCCATCTTTGCATGAAATGTTCCCTTGGTATCTCTAATTTTCTTGAAGCAATCTCTAGTCTTTCCCATTCTGTTGTTTTCCTCTATTTCTTTGCATTGATCACTGAAGAAAGCTTTCTTATCTCTTCAGTGTTCTGTGGTGACCTAAAAGGGAAAGAAATCTAAAACAGAGGGGATATATGTATATATATAACTGATTCACTTTTCTGTACAGCAGAAAATAACACAATACTGTATAGCAACTATACTCCAATAAAACTTAATTTTAAAAAATAGAATATCCTATTTTGGAGTATCCAGTGGACCTTTTGGTTGTGTGACAGTAGCAGGACTCTCACCCTGAGAGGGAGAAGCATGGCCTATGAAGGCTAGGGTGTACCTTTGATCTTGAACTCCAGGCTCTTGGCGGGCAGGTGGTGGGAATGCTTTCCAGTCTACAGTGTCTGGAACCCACACACACATGCCCAGACTAAATCTCCCAAGTTTCCTTCAACATAACCCTTAGACTTTTCAGATTTTGCTAAAAGGGTGCAATTAATCCAAGTACACAGAGGCAAAGGGAAGGGAGAGTTCTATATAATAGGAAGGGAAATTAGGAGCAAAGAGATGAGGGAGATGCTCAGATAAATTACAGATTCTGAAGATTTAGCAGAAAGATCTACTGGTACATCTCTCTGTGTCCAGGGGAGGCTTTCTGGAATGAAAGCTTTATTCTTTCATCAATCTTGTGGCTACAGTTGGTAACATCCAATTTGCCAGGAAGAAAATACCAAGTGTGAAAGAGGACGTTCACTGAGGCCAAGTACTCTAACATCTCTCATTCTCCCCTTGTCTCCCCAGGGCCCTGTCTTCTCCACACATCCCCGAGTCCTTCTGTATCTGTGTTCACCCGTCTCCAGGCTCTCTCAGCAGCTGACATGATTAATGGGCCACAACAGGCCCAGGAAACAGCCCCAGCGCCTCCAAGATTTCTTTGGCTTTCTTCCAGAGCAGAGGCCCTGCAGTCAAGATTCTACTGCACTCAGCCCATGTAAGGAGATCAGGCCTCTCACAGGTAAGCAGGTCCGGTCACACTGCCCGCACCCACTCCCAGTCCACGGGGCACCTTCACACATTCCTGGGGCTGGCGCCTGGAACCTGCCCTGATTCTACCTTTGAAAACCTGGTGAAGTTAACACAACATTGTAAATCAACTAGATTTCAACAACAACAAAGAAAATTTTTTAAGAAAGAAACTCTGATGAAGATTTTTGAATCCTTTCCATCTTTTTTAAATTATAAAGACAATATAACCACTTTATAGAAAACAGAGACACTGCATTTAAAATTTTGCTTTTATTTCTGTTTTGTCCTTATTTGTTCACAGATAGGTTTATTTTTCTTTTTCATATTCTTTTCCATTCTGGTTTATTGCAGGATATCAAACATAGTTCCCTGTGCTATACAATAGGTCCTTGCTGGTCATCTGTTTTATCTGGGGTAATTTGTATCTGCTAATCCCAAACTCCTAATTTATCCCTTCCCCACTCCCTCTCCCCTTTGGTAACTATGAGTTTGTTTTCTACCTCCATGTGTCTGTTTTGTAAATAAATTATTTCTGAGTTTGTCTTTTTTTTTTTTTAATAGCAGTAGTCAGAATGTAGGAAATTCTGTTGGCTCACTTTTTCTCCCCTCCGTTGCCCTTTGTGATCTGGGAGGCCTCTGGGCCCAGAAGTCCACCCAGGGCAGAGTGGGGTCGGGAGCCGCTCACAAGGCAGCGTCCTGGGGCTGAGCGCGTCCTCCTTCCCCTTCCCTGTGAGAAGCTGAGGCGCCCTGGGCCTCCACAGGGCGCCAGGAGAAAGCCGAATGGCCTCCCGGAAGTGAACCCCCAGCCCATCCGGGGTCAGGGGCCGGCAGGCTCCCTGGCGGCTCCGCGGCTGTCGGGGAGGTCGAGCTCGCGCCTGCGCCCAGTGGGTGACGCAAGGCTGGCCCTGCCCAGAACAGAGCCGTCAGTGTCTCTGGAGGACGGATCTTGGCGCCAGCTTCAGAGTGGGTGGAACACTGAGCTTTTGTTAGTGCGCCAGCCTCATCCGTTCCACTGTTTCCATAAACCCAGCGGGTTTCCCTGACTCTGCCAGAGGTAGACTGGAAGGGGGAGCGCTGGTGTGAGCAGGACCCTGGGCACGGACCCCCACCACTGCCCCAGCCTCCTCGGTGCCTAGACAGTCTCTTCCCATGAAAACAGCTCCCTCCGAAGCCTGAAAAAAACGAATGAAGAGCGGGACTGTTTGGCCAACACGCTGGCGAAGAGAAACCTTGGAGGCAGCTCAAGGGCTACTGCTGTTCCACAGGGGCCACGCTTCCAAAGACAAATATTACACTTGGCAGTCTGGTTGTCTCCTGCTTCACAACTTAAGATGGCACTTTGGGGGGTCATGTAGAAGTTGGGGAAGAGAGAGAGATGAAGAAAAAAGACACTAAGCCTCCTGGAACAAAGTGAGCTTTTGATTTCTAGACAGTATTGAACTGGTACTAGTGTATAAAACCCACCCTGGTTAAAGGCTTCTTTTCTAGGAGTTTTTGGAGCAGAAGGAATTGTGTGGGTGCACCCCTCCCCCAGCTCCTCCTGATGGAGCCTCAGGACAGAAACATGAAAATAAAAATGGCAGTGCCTGGATTCTTGGAAGATTGACATCTAATCCCCACAACTCAAGACTGGAAGCCATAGCAATCCACTTCATGAAGATTTTTCCTGCACCACTGTGTGGTACAGAGGGCGAGATGGTTGCATGGCATCACTGACTCAATGGACATGAGTTTGAGCAAGCTCTGGGAGATGGTGAAGGACAGGGAAGCCTGACATACTGCATCCATGGGGTCGCAAAAAGACGGTCATGACTGAGTGACTGAACAACAACATTGTGTCCTATGTTCTTTTATGAGATGGCCAGAGGTCCAGCCCCAAGAGGAGACAGAGGGGAGCCTAGGTCAGTCAATTCAGTGACTAGTCATGTGTGACTCTTTGAAACGCCATGGACTGCAGCATGTCAGGCTTCCCTGTCCATCACCAGCTCCTGGAGCTTACTCAAACTCATGTCCATTGAGTCAGTGATGCCATCTAGTCCTCTGTCATCCCCCTTTCCTCCTGCCTTCAATCTTTTCCACCAATCTTTCCCAATGAGTCAGTTCTTCGCATCAGATGACCAAAGTATTGCAGTTTCAGCTTCAACATTAGTCCTTCCAATGAATATTCAGAACTAATTTCCTTCGAGATTGACTGGTTTGATCTCCTTGCAGTCCAAGGGACTCTCAAGAGTCTTCTTCAACACCACAGTTCAAAAGGATTAATTCTTCTGCATTCAGCTTTCTTTATAGTCCAGCTCTCACATCCATACCTGACTACTGGAAAAAACCATAGCTTTGACTAGATGGACCTTTGTTGACAAAGTAATATCTTTGCTTTTTAATATGCTATTTAGGTTGGTCATAGCTTTTCTTCCAAGGAGCAAGTGTCTTTTAATTTCATGGCTGCACTCACCATCTGTAGTGATTTTGGAGCCCCCCAAAATAAAGTCTGTCACTGTTTCCCTTTTTTCCTCATCTATTTGCCATGAAGTGATGGGACCAGACAGCATAATCTTAGTTTTCTGAGTGTTGATTTTGAGCCAGTTTTTCACTCTCCTCTTTCACTTCCATCAAGAGGCTCTTCAGTTCTTTACTTTCTGCCATAAGGGTGGTGTCATCTGCATATCTGAGGTTATTGATATTTCTCCCAGCAATATTGATTCCAGTTTGTGCTTCATCCAGTCCAGCGTTTAGCATGGTGTACTCTGCATATAAGTTAAATAAGCAGGGTGAAAACATACAGCCTTGACATACATTCCTGATTTGGAACGAGTCTGTTGTTCCATGTCCAGTTTTGTTTCTTCTTGACCTGCGTACAGATTTCTCAGGAGGCAGGTCAGATGGTCTGGCATTTCCATCTCTTGAAGAATTTTCCACAGTTTATTGTGATGCACACAGTCAAAGGCTTTAGTAAGTCAATAAAGCAGAAGCAGATATTTTTATGGAATTCTCTTGCTTTTTCAATGATCCAGTGGATATTGACAATTTGATCTCTGATTCCTCTGCCTTTTCTAAATTCCAGCTTGAACATCTGAAAGTTCATGGTTCACATACTGTTGAAGTCTGGCTAGGAGGATTTTGAGCATTACTTTGCTAGTGTGTGAGACGAGTGCAATTGTGAGATAGTTTGTTAGGCATTGCCTTTCTTTGGGATTGGAATGAAAACTGACCTTTTCCAGTCCTGTGGCCACTGGTGAGGTTTCCAAATTTGCTGGCATATTGAGAGCATTTTAACATCATCATTTTTTAGGATTTGAAATAGCTCTACTGGAATTCCATCATCTCCACTAGCTTTGTTCATAGTGGTGCTTCCTAAGGCCCACTTTACTTCACATTCCAGGATGTCTGGCTCTAGGTGAGTGATCACACCATCATGGTTATCTGGGTCATGAAGATCTTTTTTGTATAGTTCTTCTGTGTATTCTTGCCACCTCTGCTTAATATCTTCTGCTTCTGTTAGGTCCACAGCAGTTATGTCCTTTATTGTGCCCATCTTTGCATGAAATGTTCCCTTGGTATCTCTAATTTTCTTGAAGAGATCTCTAGTCTTTCCCATCCATTGTTTTCCTCTATTTCTTTGCATTGATCACTGAAAAAGCTTTCTTATCTCTCTTTGCTGTTCTTTGGAACTCTGCATTCAAATGGGTATATCTTTCCTTTTCTCCTTTGCCTTTCACTTCTCTTCTTTTCTCAGCTATTTGTAAGGACACCTCCGACAGTCATTTTGCATTTCTTTTTCTTGGGGATGGTCTTGATCACTGCCTCCTGTACAGTGTCACAAACTTCCATCCATAGTTCTTCAAGCATTAGAGCTAATCCTTTGAATCTATTTGTCACTTCCACTGTATAATTGTAAGGGATTTTATTTAGGTCATACCTGAATGGCCTGGTGGTTTTCCCTACTTTCTTCAATGTAAGTCTGAATTTTGCAATAAGGAGTTCATGGTATGAGCCCCAGTCAGCTCCTAGTCTTGTTTTTGTTGACGGTATAGAGCTTGTCCATCTTTGGCTGCAAAGAATATAATCAGTCTGGTTTCAGTATTGACCATCTGGTGATGTCCATGTGTAGAATCTTCTCATATGTTGTTGGAAGAGGGTGTTTGCTATGACTGGTGCGTTCTCTTAGCAAAACTCTGTTAGCCTCTGCCCTGCTTAATTTTGTACTCCAAGGCCAAATTTGCCTGTTACTCCAGGTGTCTCTTGACTTTCTACTTTTGCATTCTGCTGCAGCTGCTAAGTCACTTCAGTTGTGCCTGACTCTATGCGATCCTATGAACAGCAGCCCATGAGGCTCCTCTGTCCATGGATTCTCTAGGCAAGAATACTGGAGTGGGTTGCCATTTCTTTTGCATTCTAGTCCCCTGTAATGAAAAGGACATCTTTTTGGGGTGTTAGTTCTAGAAGGTCTTTAGGTCTTCATAGAGCCATTCAACTTCAGCTTCTTCAGCATTACTGGTTGGGGAGACAGAGGTGAGGCTCAGGAAAAGCCAGTGTTTACTACACTCATGGGTCCTGGAGGGAGGAAGCGTGGTGTCTACACAGGGCCACGTGGGAAAGATACCAAGGTGGTCAGGAGGAGGAGACCTTCAGAATGAGAGGGATGTTCAGGTCATGGCCTTTATTGGGATTCCACTGGAAAGGAAAGGAAAGGCAAGGCAGGGTCAACTGTTTAGGACTGGCTCATCTAAATATTTTCAGTGGGCTTTGGATTTTAAAGGTGGTCCTTCATTGCCTGGCATCTGGCCTTGGCCCTGGAATGATTCAGGTACCCTTCTAGGATGCATGGGCCAGGTATAGCTCTGGATTGTTTAGTTTACATATCAGGGACACGTTCTTGGCTCACTCCTTTGCTACTTCTAATAACTGGCTAGCCCAGGGAGGGGCAGTCAAAAGATTTTTCTAAGATGGGGAAACATCATAGTATACAGAAAATTATGAATATTTATAGTACACAATGGGCTTCCCAGGTGGCTCAATGGTAAAGGATCCATCTGCCAGAGGTGCAGCAGACATGGGTTCAATCCCTGGGTCAGGAAGATGCCCTGTAGGAAGAAATGGCAACCCACGCCAGTATGGAGAAATGGCAACCCATGCCAGTATGGAGAAATGGCAATGCACTCCTGGAGAAATGGCAACCCCATGGACACGGGAGCCTGGTGGGCTACAGTCTATGAAGTCACAAAGAGTTGACACAGCTGAGCAATTTAGCATGCACACATGCACATGATACCCAATAGTCTTTTCCAGTTGAGACCACAGTCAAGGAAAATACACCTAACCTCACCAAGGATGCCAAATCCCAAAGACAACAGAGTTCTGTGCATAGCACCATGCCAGTAACGAGGCACATAGTGTGCCAGGAGTTAAGTGCACCTGGGGATGGCCAGGGAGAGTCTTCCCAGGGGTGCCAGAGCTGATGGCTGATGGGGGGCAGCAAAACCCACTTCTGGGGCTCAAGCCTTTGAAACTGGGGGTCCCAGACTTCAGCAGTCATATGAACGTCAGAGAAGCTAGAAAAATATGCAGTCATCTGTTAAGCTGCCCTTTCTTCATTTATGCCCCAGCTATCTTAGCTCCTTAAGACATATACAATTTGGGGTCCCTTCTAGGAGGGCATTGCAATACATACCATTTGAACTGATGCTTGTGCTTCTAATCTAATAATTATTGTGCAGCCTTAAACTCTTAGATGCTCAAGTATGTTCATAATAGAGGAAGTAAAAAACAACAAAAGTCAACAGTGAAAAGTGAATTGACTAAAAACATTCTGTAGGTGTATCTGTATCTTCATAGAAAGAAAACTCTATGTATCAGAGCCCTTCTTTGCCTGCCCCCCACATTCCTGCCTTGACTTATAAAACAGGACGGCCCTCCAACTCTGTGGCTTTCTCAACAGCTCTGAAGAGGCCGCACCCAGCCTTGGCACCAACCCTCCACCTTGGAGAGACTGGCTTATGTCACAGAAGCCAGTGGCACAGAAGGTGATGGGGCCATTCTGCCTCAAAACCCTGACACAGAGCCTCCCCCTTGCTTAGCCTCTCGGACCTGCTCCCACGTGGTTGGCAGCCTTGGTTCCTGCCTCAGAGACCAAGTCAGGCTCCTTCTTCCAGTCCCATCATCTCAGGTTGATTTGGATGAGTGAAACTAGTGCGGGCTCATGTGGGGTCCGGATGCCTCAACTTGAGCAGTTAATAAAGCTGATGACTTTGAGATTCCATTTTGGCTCAATTCCCTGTGTTTATTAGTGTCAACTAGACTCCCAGAGGGGAAAGAATGAATGGTAAAATTCAGTCAACAGTCCCCACCTTGAAACTTGGAATGCCTTCAGGCAGTTAGAATCATTTTGTGTTCCATCAGGAGTGGGGAATATTAAGGGGATCACTCCTGGCATCCCAGAGGTGGGGTCGAGGGCCAGAGATGCTGTTAAACAGCACCCCAGACTCAGGGCATCCCTGCTCAGCAAAGAATCATCCTCCCCACATGTCTGTAGTGTGAAAGGGGAAACCCTGGTTTTAAGGATACATATTGGGGGGGGGCAGATAAATTGGGAGATTGACATTAACATATACATACTACTATATACAAAATAGGTAATTAGCAAGAACCTACTGTATAGCACAGGAACTCTACTCAATACTCAGTAATAACCTACATGAGAAAAGAATCTAAAAAGAGTGGACATATGTACATATATAACTGATTCACTTTGCTGTACAGCAGAAACTAATACAACATTGTAAATCAATTACACTATAATAAAAATTAATAAAAAATACCCCCTCCAAAAAAAAGGACACATATAAAATCTGACAACAACTTGTCCACTATTTTCTGTGTCCCCTCATTTTTCTGCAATATCTCTTTGTTGCTTCAGTAGTAATAAAAAAAATAAAAGTTACATAAAATGTCTGTATGACAATTAGGATTTATGGAATGGATGAATGATGGGAGGAACAATATGACTTCTGAAAAAGGGTAGCTAAGTCTATGAACTTCTTGGGGCAGGGATATCTATATTTTATACCACTTTGTTTTCTGAAGACCTAGGTTGGTAGAGACACTAGGTTATTGTGGATCAGTGGATGGATTGGACCTGTCTCAACATCCTTGCTGTTCTTGTTGTTCAGTTGCTCAGTCGTATCTGACTCTTTGTGACCCCCATGGACTGCAGCACACCAAGCCTCACTGTCCTTCACCATCACCCAGAGCTTGCTCAAACTCATATCCATTGAGTCAGTGATGTCATCCAACCATTTCATCCTCTGTCGTCCCCTTCTCTTCCCACCTTCAATGTTTCCCAGCATCGGGTCTGTTCTAAGGAGTCAGCTCTTCACACCAGGTGACCAAAATGTTGAAGCTTCAGCTTCAGCATCAGTCTTTCCAATGAATATGCAGGACTGATTTCCTTCAAGATTGACTGGTTTGACCTCCTTGCAGTCCAACGAACTCTCAAGAGTCTTCTCCAACACCACAGTTCAAAAGCATCAATTCTTCAGCGTTCAGCCTTCCTTTTAGTCCAACTCTCACATCCATACATGACCACTGGAAAAACCATAGCTTTGACTAAATGACCCCCATGGACTGCGCACACCAAGCCTCACTGTCCTTCACCATCACCCAGAGCTTGCTCAAACTCATATCCATTGAGTCAGTGATGTCATCCAACCATTTCATCCTCTGTCGTCCCCTTCTCTTCCCACCTTCAATGTTTCCCAGCATCGGGTCTGTTCTAAGGAGTCAGCTCTTCACACCAGGTGACCAAAATGTTGAAGCTTCAGCTTCAGCATCAGTCTTTCCAATGAATATGCAGGACTGATTTCCTTCAAGATTGACTGGTTTGACCTCCTTGCAGTCCAACGAACTCTCAAGAGTCTTCTCCAACACCACAGTTCAAAAGCATCAATTCTTCAGCGTTCAGCCTTCCTTTTAGTCCAACTCTCACATCCATACATGACCACTGGAAAAACCATAGCTTTGACTAAATGGACCTTTGTCGGCAAAGTAATGTCTCTGCTTTCTAATATGCTGTTTAGGTTTGTCATAGCTTTCCTTCCAAGGAGCAAGAATCTTTTAATTCCATGACTGAAGTCACCATCTGCAGTGATTTTGGAGCCCAAGAAAATGAAGTCTGTTACTATTCCATTTTCTCCCCATCTATTTGCCACGAAGTGATGGGACTGGATGCCATGATCTTAATTTTTTAAATGTTGAGTTTTAAGCCAGCTTTTTCACTCTTCTCTTTCACCTTAATCAAGAGTTCCTTTTCACTTTCTGCCATAAGGGTTTGAGAATACCCAAATGTCTTATGGTAACTAGAGATCAAATTGCCAACATCTGCTGGATCATGGAAAAAGCAAGAGAGTTCCAGAAAAACATCTATTTCTCCTTTATTGATTATGCCAAACCCTTTGATTGTGTGGATCACAATAAACTGTGGAAAATTCTGAAAGAGATGGGCACACCAGACCACCTGACCTGCCTGTTGAGAAATCTATATGCAGGTCAGGAAGCGAGTGTTAGAACTGGATATGGAACAACAGACTGGTTCCAAATAGGAAAAGGAGTACATCAAGGCTCTATATTGTCACCCTGCTTATTTAACTTATATGCAGAGTGCATCATGAGAAATGCTGGACTGGAAGAAACACAAGCTGGAATCAAGATTGCCGGGAGAAATATCAATAACCTCAGATATGCAGATGACACCACCCTTATGGCAGAAAGTGAAGAGGAACTAAAAAGCCTCTTGATGAAAGTGAAAGGGGAGAGTGAAAATGTTGATTTAAAGCTCAACATTCAGAAAATGAAGATCATGGCATCTGGCCCCATCACTTTATGGGAAATAGATGGGGAAACAGTGGAAACAGTGACAGACTATTTTTGGGGCCTCCAAAATCACTGCGGATGCTGATTGCAGCCATGAAATTAAAAGACGCTTACTCCTTGGAAGAAAAGTTATGACCAACTTGGATAGCATATTGAAAAGCAGAGACATTACATTGCCTACAAAGGTCCGTCTAGTCAAGGCTATGGTTTTTCCTGTGGTCATGTATGGATGTGAGAGTTGGACTGTGAAGAAAGCTGAGCGCTGAAGAATTGATGCTTTTGAAGTATGGTGTTGGAGAAGACTCTTGAGAGTCCCTTGGACTGCAAGGAGATCCAATCAGTCCATTCTGAAGGAGATCAGCCCTGGGATTTCTTTGGAAGGAATGATGCTGTAGCTGAAACTCCAGTACTTTGGCCACCTCATGCGAAGAGTTGACTCATTGGAAAAGACTCTGATGCTGGGAGGAATTCAGGGCAGGAGGAGAAGGGGACAACAGAGGATGAGATGGCTGGATGACATCACTGACTCGATGGACATGAGTTTGTGTGAACTCCAGGAGATGGTGATGGACAAGGAGGCCTGGAATGCTGCAATTCATGGGGTTGCAAAGAGTCAGACACAACTGAGCAGCTGAACTGAACTGAATCATCCTGTAACATATATATGTTTCAAATCATCATCTTGTACATCTTAAACAATGTTACATGTCAATTATATCTCAATAGAGAAAAAAATTTTTTTAAGATAAAGTAACTGAGGAACATCAAAAGTTCAGGTGTGGCCACATGTTTGTGACTATTTATTGAAGAAAATAAAAGCCTGGTTCCTGCAGACAGCTCTGGTCAGTCCTTGGAAGGCCTCTTGGAACAAAAATATTGCCTGGGAGGCAGAGAGATTGGATCTGACAGAGTCCTCTTATAGTTGTGCAGGAGTAGTGAAAAAACTTGGCAAGTCAACCCATCCTTAGGGCCTAATGGATTTCATGTTGACTTTTTTTTTCATTCTACTCAAATAAAGTAAATTTTTAGTCTCGGGCACTGCTATATGGGTCTTGCAGTGCAAGTCAGGAAGCGTGTTGTTCTGTCTCCATAGGTTTGTTATGGCTGGTCAGTCCTAATTAAAAGGCTTTCTTTGCCTTGTCTTTGGGACTTCCAGACATGGCACCTGGGCTTTATTTTTGGCTCTGAGCACTGCTGTCATTTCCTGTTTTGCTGCCAGATGAATAACATAACCTGTGCAAGCTAAGGAAGCCTACAAGGAATATTTTTCTCACCTTCTTTCTTATTCTCTAGGACAATTCTGGATGCCGAGCAGATCAAATGCCATGTCCTATGTGTTGGTATTTTTGACAGTCCTCAATTAGAGCAGTACAGTTAACTTCAGCCTGTCATTTGTGTGGGCTAAACTGTTGAAATGTTTTTAAGAGGTCAGCCACTGGTGGGAAGATGATTTTGCCATAAACACATGATGGAACCTCTGTGTCTGGAAGACACCAGCTGTGGTTTGGTTCCAGGAGCCTTTTGAGATGTCAGAACTGGCAGTTCCCTTCCTCTTTGGCTCCACACCTTGTCTCTGTCCCGGGACAATGCTTCTCCATTCCTTTTTGAGGAGATTCTGATGGGCCCCTGAGATGTTCTATTCTAGTTCCATTTCATCATCACTGGTGCTAAAGATGCAACATTTAACACCCAGTAAATCCATGGAATAACTTACTTGACGGGGCTGCTGGGTATGAAATTTTAAGTCCTTAGGAACACCTGGAAAAGTTGATTTCAATTTTATAATAGTTAATGGTTCACAGAGACCTTGTCACTAAAACCACTTTGCCCATAACATCATTTCACTGGGGCAATATTTATACAAAAGTCATTATGATTGGGGGAATGGAAGGGAAAATATGCAGATAACCAAGAGGAATTTAAATTAGGATGATAGAAATGAAAGAGGTGAAGGAAAACCCACCTTTGTCTCACATGACTTGAAATTTTTATCTTAGTACATTGTCACCAAAATCCTGATACTAGAAAGAAGGCTTTACCCATTCACGTATAAAATAATAGTCTATTTGCAAGTAATCTACAGAAAAAAAAAAAAACCCCAAGAACTAATAGATGAATTTATCAGAGTCACAGGATACAAGCCCATATTTTAAAAAAATCAGTTGTATTTCTATACTAGTAATAAAGAAATAGAAATTTAAAAAATTTTAAATACAACTTACAATAGCTCCAAAATGACATAATTATGTAGATATATATTGTGACATAGTCACTAAGTCATGTTTGACTCTTTTGTGATTCCTTGGACTGTAGCTTGCCAGACCTCTCTGTCCATGGGATTATCCAGGCAGGAATACTGGAGTGGGTTGCCATTTCTTCCTCTAGGGGATCTTCCTGACCCAGGGATTGAACTCGTGTCTACTGCATCTCCGCACTGCAAACTCATTACTGCTGAGCCACCAAGGGAGCCATAATTATGTAGAAATAGAAGAAAAGTGCATAATCTATATGATAAAAATCATAAAAGATTAATGAAAGAAATCAAGAAAGAGCTAAGTAAACAGAGAGACATACCACATTCGTGGATTGAAAGACTCAACAGTTAAGATGTTAATTTCTTCCAAAAATGATCTAAGGATTTGACTAAATTTCAATCTCAATCCCATTAGGAATTTCTTTGGTAGTTATAGTAACACTAGTTCTAAAATCTATATGGAAAAGCAATTAGAACAGTCAATGCAGTTTTGAAAAAGGATGATAAAATTGGAGAACTCATACTATCTAATTTTAATATTTATTATAAAGCAACAGTAATTAGAACCATCAACATTTAAAACTTTTGTCTACCAATGATGCTATTATGAGAAGGAAAAGCAAGCTACAGATGGAAAGAAATATTTGCACATCTTACAAAGAACTTATAACAGAATACATAAATAATTCTCAAAATTTGACAAGAAAAGAAATAATCTAATTTTAAAATGGGCAAACAATTTGAATCTCTCAAAAAAAAAAAGATGTAAAGATGGTAAGTAAGCACATGAAAAGAAGCAAAATATAATTGGCCATAAGGAATTGCAAATTAAAACCACAGTAAGATATTACTATGCTATAGAATAGCAAAAAAAAAAAAGAGAGAGAGAGAGAGAGAGAGAGAGAGAGAGAGAGAATACTAAGAGTTGAAAAAGATGTCAGGTCCCTGCATACAGTGTTGCTGGAAATGCAAAATAGCATAGCCACTCTGAGAAATTGTTTGGAAGTTTCTCATGAAATTAAACATATGCTTAATACATGACACAGCAGACCTACTCCTGGATATTTACCTTAGAGAAATAAAAACATATTCACACAGAAACCTGATCACAAGTATTTTAACAGATTTATTCATAAACTCCCAAAACTGGAAATAACCAAGATGCTCTTCCTTGGACATCTGTGAACCATCCAACAAACACGGTACAGCCATGTAATGATATACAACTGGTTGGCTGATGTTACAGAAAAAAGTGAAAGGAACTTTTCCGCCAACCCAATATTCAGCACTGAAGAAGGTACACGTAACAAATTAGATGAACCTTAAAGACACCAAGCTGAACAAAAGAAGACAGTCTCAAAAGGTTACATATTATATGACGCCTACTCGACTACATTCTGGGAAAGGTAAAACAAGAGGGACAGAAAATAGATTAGTGGTTGTTGGGGGTTGGTGAGAGGGTTTGCCTCTAAAAGAGTAGCATGGGAGAATTTGGAGAGTATAGAATTGTTCTGTTCTGTGATTGTGGTAATGGTTACTTTTTAAAATTAATTTTTGTTGGAGTATAGTTGATCTACAATGTTGAGCTGGTTTCAGCTGTATGGCAAAGTGAATCAGTCATGTGTACATATAGCCACTCTTTTTTAGATTCTCTTCCCATATAGGCCATTACAGAGTATTAAGTAGAGTTCCCAGTGCTATATAGTAGGTCCTTATCAGTTATCTTTTAGTTATACATAGTTAGTGCTACTAGCAGTGCATATGTGTGGTACTAGTTACTTTTATCTGTACTTGTACTAAAGCTCAGAACTATACATATACACAAATATCAATTTTATAGCATGTTTGGACTTGGATTTGTACAAATTATGTTATATGCCTGAAACTAATATAATGTTATGTGTCCATTGCATCACAATAAAAAAGAATAGGCTTGAGTAGTCAGAGAGCTGGTAATTAGAATGTTTTCTGTGATATTCAGGGCTATAGCCATTAGTTACATGTGACTAGGATGCACTTGAAATGTGGCCAGTGTGTGACCTTGAATTTTTAAGAAATTATTTTAACTTTAAAGAGTCAAATATGGCTAAGCAGCTACTGTGTTGAGCAGCACAGTTACAGAAAACTGGAATTGCTATGTTGTGTTCCAAATCTCATCTAACTTGCACAAACATAGAAATCAGGAATATCTAGAATGATGAAAAATAAAAAATTAATTGCAATATACTCGTTGAGAATGTACTATAAGGCACAACACATACATTTAAAATAAAATGGTCAAAAGTTTTTTAATCATTGGAAGATTTAGAAAATAAAGTAGATCAAACCTTTCAAGAAGTAGAACAGATAGAGAAAGATTTTTCTTAAATAATGATAAGAGCCCTGGGGAATCAATCTAGGAGATCCAAGATCTGAAAATGGCTATTCCAGAGATTTGTAGAAAAGAGGGAAAGAAATTATCAAAGAAATATTAAAAGAAAAATTCCATCATTGAAAAACATGGCTTGAAATTGAAAGAGGACACTGAGTGACCAGTACTGTGAGGTTCCTGGAAATAAAGGGAAGAGCCTAAAATCTATCCCAGGGTGGGTGAGGTGAATGTCAATTACACAGGTTTTTTTGGGCTCCAAAATCACTGCAGATGGTGACTGCAGCCATGAAATTAAAAGGCGCTTACTCCTTGGAAGAAAAGTTATGACCAACCTAGATAGTATATTCAAAAGCAGAGACATTACTTTGCCGACTAAGGTCCGTCTAGTCAAGGCTATGGTTTTTCCTGTGGTCATGTATGGATGTGAGAGTTGGACTGTGAAGAAGGCTGAGCGCNCCCTTCCTCCATTCATATGCCCCAGTGTTTAACAGACCTGCAGGCTAGCTTACACTACATTAAAAACTCCTCTCATTAACCAACTAGATTTGGAAATAGTAAGCCCTGAGTTTCTCAAACTGGAGTATGTGGGCTCCTGTAAGTTTATAGATGAATTCAAGAACCCATAAATTCAAAGAATTTTGTAATTAGAAATGTTTTCATTTTGATGACAAACAAAAATAAATTAAAACAAACATATTCAGTGTCACTTAGTAACTAATACATGAAAAGCAATTTTATTTGCATTTGCATTTGAAGTTGTAGTAATGGTGACGCCAGACAAAGATTTCAGGTAGCTGGAGAAGAAAGGCATGACCAGGCAAGTTGCATGGAAACAATAGCCTGAGTGGTATTATTTTCATTGTTCAGGGTTGACCAGAGGTAGTACATATAGCAGTCTGTGTACCAATCTTTGTCAGCAATAAGTGCAGAGGTCAACACTCAATTAGGAATTTTTCATGAAACAGCTGCATCACAATTTGCCAGGGTGTCTTTAAAGTGGATTGGCTAGAAAAATAATGGGTAGGTAGTTAAAGACAAGTTTATTATCCAAAAGGAAGTGTAACACCAATCAAGTCAGATGATGGCTATCAAGTGCAAAAGCAGGAGTCAAGTCAATGAGTTCAGTTTCCACATAACTACTTCTATAATAACAATCTGCCTCTGGAAAGATGGAGTAGGACTTTCTCCTATTCCTTCCACTAAGCACAGCTGAAAAAACATGGGACGTTATCTATAAAAAATAAGAAGAAAATCTGGAAAGGTGGAGCAAACAAGTCAGAGCAGCTGGGTCCCTGAACAGCAAGGCATGAGCAGGCTGAGTGTTCACTTCACCTCATGTGTCCAGACTGGGTGCTGAAGAAGCTAGTAGCCCAGGGACACCAACAGGCACAGACAAAACAAGCCCCGAGGAACTCTGTCCATTCCAATGGACAGACAAGGGGCAGCCCAGCGAAACAAGAAACTTTTAGATAATAAGTGCTCTATGCCAGCCAAACTTCACAGGCTAAAAGTGCATCTCCATCCCACCCCTTCTAGTGAAGGTCAAGGGGACGGCCTAGACTTCTCCCCACATCAGGTTGTGACAGGTGTCCCACACCCCCTCTGCCAAGTGATGTCAGAGAAGGCCAAGTGGGCACTAGAAACTTCCATCTCTTCTAGGGAGTACAGACAACATGTCCTCCTCATGACCCTCACCAGCTGGCATGGTGTCTGCAAAAACTTAGTGGGATCCTACACTCACATCCCCACCAAGCAGTAATAAGAAGCCATTCCTCCATGAGTGTCAATGCAGCTGAGTGGGGCATGTTTCCCACTCTCATCTGGGAGATGAGTAGTAAGGGAGCATTCCCCGTCTCCCACCAGAGTGTTGTCAGAAGAGTTCTGCTGAAAGACAAGGTTTAAATAAGATCCAGAGACTTCAAACATAATATCCTAAATATCCAGGTTTCAAACACCACTCATACCAAGAATCAGGAAGATTTCAACTTGAATGACAAATGAGCAAGTGCCAACACCAAGTTGTTAGGGTTGCCTGATAAAGATTTTAAAGAAGTCGTTATAAACATGCTTCAACAAACAATTAGGAACATGCTCGAAACAAATGAATAAAAAACAGAAAGTCTCAGCAAAGAAATAAAAGATATAAAGAAAAACACATGGAAATTTTAGAACTACTAATAAAAACCATAATGGCCAAAATTAAATGATGATTTGAGATAAAACAATAACAAAAATAATGTAATTATAATCCATGCTCTTATATCATTGTTAAAATGAACTTTATTAATTTTGGATTTTGTTGTATTCACTTGCAAATCTACTGGGATTACGACTATAAAAGAGCTATACATGTAAGATGTTTCTACCTAGTTTTATGTTTATACAAGTGGCAATATTTTTAAATAACTTATGTTAACACTTGGGAACTATGAATTTTTGTTTCCTTTACAAGGGGTCCTCATTCAATCAAGCAAATGTTTATTTATAAAATCTTATGTGTTGAATTAGGGATTTCTGTGGTGACTCAGATGGTAAAGAATTCACCTGCAATGCAGGAGATTGGGTTTGATCCCTGGATCAAGAAGGTTCCCTGAAGAAGGGAATGGCCACCCACTCCAATATTCTTGCCTTGAGAATCCCACAGAGAAGCCTGGTGGGCTATAGTCCATGGGGTTGCAAAGAGTTGGACATGGCTGAGTAACTAACACCTTCACTTTTTTTTTCACTTCTCATAGGTTGACTTGTTCCCCACAACATTCATTCATTTGTTGGGGCCTTTACCCTCAGTACCTCAGAAAGTGACCATATTTGGAGATGTGGCCTTTAAAGAATTGACTAAGGTAAAATGACATCATGTGGGAGGATCTTAGGACACCACATTCACAGAGGAAGAAAGAAGACAGCCGTCTACATATGGCCAATGATAAAGTCTGACCTAAAGAATGTTTCATGGCATTTAAGAGAGTGTATATTCTGCTATTGTTGGGTGAAGTATTCTAAACATGTCTCTAGGTGCACATTATATATAGTGCTATTTGAGTCTTTTATTTCCATGTTGATCTTTGCCTAGTTGTTCTATCCATGCATGAAACATGGCAGCCAAAGGATAGAAGGTCCTCAGTTCCTGAATCACTGTTGGAGGACAGCTGTCACTTGGACTTCATCTGTCCAAGAAAGCTTCATCATATTAAGACTCTGAGACTTGGGGGGTTATCTATCTTGCAGCCAGCATTGCTTAAAATAACAGAGTTTCATGTCTTGGGAATCAATCATCTGCTGCTAGTCCTTTAGTTGTAAATATGAATCAAATGAAATTAAAGCAAAACATGGAAAGTATGACCAGACACTGAAGCAATGGGAGAGATTTTGGTAATTGACACTGAATCCTTTCTTTAGTCTCTGGGAAGAAGTCTGGTTTGACCAGAGTGTCTGATTTGGGCAGCTGCTCCAGAACTGGGCAGGGGAGCTAGATGAGACCAGACCGCGGGTGGGAACCCTTACCTCAGTGCCTCTCGGTGGCCAGCTCTAAGGGACGGAAGAGCACATCCAAGAGCAAGAGGCCTTCTGAGAGTAGAAAGTGAGTAGTGACGCTAACATGTTTTCTCTTATCCAGTCCCTTATTTACTCCATTCACTATCCTTAGAGTTGTTACCCCTACAGATAGTATTAGTCTTTTTTCCTTATGTATCCTTCCAGAATTTATGTATGCCTACAAGAAGATATCTGTACATAGCCATCCTAATCCTTATCCCAAAGACTGAATGTTATACACACCAATTTTACCTTGCCCTTTTCATCTAATATATCCTGAAGATCTTTCCACATCATCAAAAAGATAAATGCATCTTCCTTTTCAGCAGCTCAACACCATTCCATTCCACGGATAAACTATAGTTCCTCTGACACCTTTGTCATAAGTGAGGGTTATTGCTAATGTGTGCCCTTAATTGTGGCCAACTCTTGTGCAATTCCATGGATTGTAGCCCACCAGGCTCCTCTGCCCATGGAATTTTCCAGGCAAGAATACAGTTTGCCATTTCCTACTTCAAGGGCTTTTTCCCGACCCAGGGGTTGAACCCTTGTCTCTTCTATCTCCTGCACTGGCAGGTGGATTCTTTCCCACTAACACCACCTGAAAAGCTCTTCTGATCGCCAATAATCTGCTATTATAAACATGCTACAACAAGTTTTCCTTGCACATTTGTCATTTTGGTATGTGTACAGGTGATCAATAAGATGGATTCCCAGAAGCATGTTTCTCTTTTAGAGGGCAAATGCATGTGCAATTTCGACAGATATTGCCAAATTGTCCTCAGAAGTGTTATATTACATACTTCTACTATCGATATTTGAGACTACTTCTATATGGTGTGCCAAAGTTTTAGACATTTGCTTAACAAACCAACACACAAAAACACAGTATTCAGAGTAGGTCATATAAAGGTGTGAAGGGGGCTGGAGGAACTGTGGCATCATAGGTCCACAATTTTAAAAAATATTTATTCACTTGACTGTGCCAAGTCTTAGTCACAGCATGTGAGATCTTTAGTTGTGACATGTGAACTCTTAGTTGCAGCATGTGGGATCTAGTTCCCCTGCTGCTGCTAAGTCGCTTCAGTCGTGTCCGACTCTGTGTGACCCCGTAGACGGCAGCCCACCAGGCTCCCCTGTCCCTGGGATTCTCCAGGCAAGAACACTGGAGTGGGTTGCCATTGCCTTCTCCAATGCATGAAAGTGAAAAGGGAAAGTGAAGTCGCTCAGTTGTGTCCGGCCCTCAGCAACCCCATGAACTGCAGTCCACCAGGCTCCTCCGTCCATGGGATTTTCCAGGCAAGAGTACTGGAGTGGGCTGCCATTGCCTTCTCCGCTAGTTCCCCAACCAGGGATCAAATCAAGACCCCCTGCTTTTGGAGTGCAGAGTCTGAGCCACTATTTTTTTTTTTCAATTGAAGGATAATTGCTTTACAGTATTGTGTTGGTTTCTGTCAAACCTCAACATGAATCATCCATAGGTACACCTACGTCCCCTCCCTCTTGAACCTGGCTCCCACCCCTCTAGCTTATCACAGAGCCCGTTTGAGTTCCCTGAGTCATACAGCAAATTCCCATTGGCTATCTATTCTACAAACAGCAACATATGTTTCCACGTTCCTCTCTCCATACATCCCACCCTCTCCTTCCTTCCCCCTAAATGGCCCACAAGTCTTTTATCTATGTCCATGTCTCCATTGCTGCCCTCTAGATAATTTCATCAGTACTGTCACTCTGGATTCCACATACGTGTGTCAGTATACAATATTTCTCTTTCTGACCTACCTCACTCTGTATAACCATGAGTCACTATTTTTAAGGAAGCTGAACTCTTATGGATCTTTAACTTAATTCAACTACCTTAGTTAAGCACAGGAGGAAATTGTGACCTCCAAGAACCTAAGCCACTTGCTCAAGATCACATAGGAGGTTAGCCTGGCAGGGCCAGCCTGTGTTCTCCTGCCTCAGTTCACTGCACTACTGACGCTTCTGAAAGGCAGAATAATGGCCCTCAAAGACGCCCAGGTCCCCACAACCTGTAACATGTTGCTTGCATGCAAAAGGGACTTTGCAGATGTGATTACAGTAGGGACCTTGAGATTGGGAGATTATCCTGGCTTGTTCAGCTGGGCCCAGTCAAATCAGAAGAGCTCTTAAAAGTGGAGAACATTTCTTTGCGGTAGCCAGAAGAGATCTGTTGGAAAGGAGATTAGTCAGGGATTCAAAGCATGAGAGGGACTCAACCCAGCTGTCACTGGGTTTGAAGAAAGACAAAGGGGGCCAGGAACCAAGGAGTGTCAGTGAAAGCTGAAAACAACCCCCAGCCAGCAGCCAGCAGGGATATGGGAATCTCATTCTTACAGCCTCATGGAACAGAATCCTGCCCACAGCCTGAAAGAGGTAGAAAAACATTTTCCCGTGGTACCTCTCACGAGGAATACAGCCCTGCCGCCATCTTGATTTTGACCCACAGGAGATGCAGAAGGCACCAGCCAGGGACTTGTGACTCACAGGACTGAGGGTGGTAATTTTGTGCTGTTTCTTTTTTTTTTCTTGTGCTGTTTCAAGCGGGTAAGTTTGTGCTAATTTCCTAGGGGAGTGCTACACCACTGCACACTGGCTCTTCCATGTCACCATGAGGAGCCTTCATTTACCCATTTAACAATATTTATTGAAGACCTGTTATGTGCCAGGCAGTGTCTCAGGGGCTGGAGGGATAGCATGAGTGACACAGAGATGCCCTATTTCCAGGGAGCTTACTTTGACACAGAGGGAGGCCTCTAAACCAAAGATGTCAGTTAGATGGTAGATTAGAAAGTGGTGAGTGCCAGAGGCAAATAAATAATGCAGAAAGATGATGGAGCAGGCTGGGGGGGGGGGAGAGTGTGGTGAGGAGGGTGCTCACTGAGAAGGTAATATTTGAACAAAGAGTTGAAGGAGCTGAGGAAGGAATAAGTCATGTGGATCTATCTGGAAAGTGTTTTCCAAGGAGAGGTAAAAGCAGGTGCAGTGGTTTGGAGATGGGAGTGTGTATAAGCTGCTTCAAGAACAGCAAGGAGGCCAGGATGGTCAGAGCAGAGTGAGCAAGGGCAGGCAGCATGCCAGAGAACAACAGGGAGCAGAGCCTCGGGTCTCCTAAGGGCTCTGGGACAAGAGGTACTGGAAGGATCTGAGAAGAGGAGCACCCTGATTGCATATCACCTGGCTGCCAGGTAGACAAGTACCTGAGGGGCAAGTGCAGACACAGGGGGGCAGTGCGGGGCCCTGCTGTAATGAGTCAGGTCAGAGATGATCTGGATAGCTGCAGTGGGCTGGTGAGAAGTGGTTGGCTTCCAGATATACTTTAAAAGAGAGGCAACAGGAGGGACTTTCTTAGTGGTCCAGTGGCTAAAACTCTGCACTTCCAGGCAAGGGGCCTGAGTTCAATTCCTATGTATAAGCTGCTTCAAGAACAGCAAGGAGGCCAGGATGGTCAGAGCAGAGTGAGCAAGGGCAGGCAGCATGCCAGAGAACAACAGGGAGCAGAGCCTCGGGTCTCCTAAGGGCTCTGGGACAAGAGGAAGGATCTGAGAAGAGGAGCACCCTGATTGCATATCACCTGGCTGCCAGTAGACAAGTACCTGAGGGGCAAGTGCAGACACAGGGGGGCAGTGCGGGGCCCTGCTGTAATGAGTCAGGTCAGAGATGATCTGGATAGCTGCAGTGGGCTGGTGAGAAGTGGTTGGCTTCCAGATATACTTTAAAGGAGAGGCAACAGGAGGGACTTTCTTAGTGGTCCAGTGGCTAAAACTCTGCACTTCCAGGCAAGGGGCCTGAGTTCAATTCCTGGTCAGGAAACTAGATCCCACATGCTGCAATTAAGAGTTCACAAGCCACAGCTTAAAAAAGATCCCAAATGTAGCAACGAAGATTGAAGATCTTGCGTGCAGCAACTGAGTGCAGCCAAATAAATGTTAAAAAAAAAAAGAGGGCCAATAGAATTTCTTAATGGATTCATTGTAAAATAGAAGAGAAAGTAGATTCAAGGATGTTGGGTGAGTGGCCCCTGTACGTTTTGACTCTGGATTCATGCCCTTATGCAGTCCCTTCCTCTTGAATCTGGACTGAGCCAGGGGACTTGATGTAAGCAATAAATGTCGCAAATGTTGGGCCAGTCCTGGACTTAATCTTAAAAAGGCATGGCAAGCGAATTCCCTGGCAGTCCTGAGGTTAAGAATCCACCTTCCAATGCAGGGGACGAGGGCTCATCCCTTGGTTGGGGAAGTAAGATTCCCACATTCCACAGGCAGCAGCTTCTGTTTTCGTGTTGCTGGGAACCTGAAGGCACCACATCTTGTAGGAGAGCTGGTGTGAAAGGACCATGTCAAGAAGCCTCAAACAGAGAGAGAGGCCCTGAGCCCACATAGAGAAAGGATGCTCCATCAGCCCAGCCCCTATCTCACCATCCAGCTCAGCTGAGCACCAGTGACTATCAGTGAAAGCACTGGAAAGCCACCGAAAGAGGCTGAGTCTCACTGACAGAGCTATGAGCAAATAAAAAAAGCCACTGTCAAAGCTACTAGGGTTTGGGGGCAGTTCATTGTGCTGTGAAACATGAAAAAAAAAAAAAAAAAAAAAACCACACACACACAACACACAAGGATTTGGGTCTGACCATCCAGAAGAATGGTGGGAGCATTAACCAAACAGAGTGGCAGCTAGTTAACAGGCTTGGGGGGAAATATTGGGTGGAAAGATTCAAATCTTACTGCTTCTAAATGCAAAAGAAACATTCATTTCCCTTAATATAGTAGAAGAACGAGATCTTCTGTTAAGCACTGCTGGATTTCCCAAGCCCAGGAATGGCCGTTTTAGGAGCAACTCTGTATCTTCAGTATAATAGTGAAGCAGAAGGTAAAGGAACTGTTTAGATTTTTTTCTTGGCAGTTTCTGAAGCTCTGTTGACAATCAGTGAACCCCTCAAGGCAGTTTCAGGCAGAGAGACCCTTGCCCAGTTTTTTCCGTGTTGCCACTGTGGTTTCAGGGCTTTGGGGACACCAGCACCTAAAGGAGCACCCACTGTGCTCACTCTCCCTCTGGCTTCTGCAGCTGGTCGAGAAGAATCATCCCAGGCTTGGCGGATGGGCTTCTGGAAGCTGAGTGTGCAGCCTTGGAGCAAGGGCCCTGTCAGTTCCCCCGTTTACCCTTCCTGCGGCCGTCCACCTCAGAGCCAGGTGGGGGGAAAAGAAATGTGGCTTGGGCAACTCGGTCAGCCTGTGGGGCTCTCATGGCAGACATCTGGGTGGGTACATTGTTCAATTCCCCCAAATCAAGTGTTGGGGAGAGGTGGTGTATTGCTTAAGAATTCTAACACCCCAGAATAAATATTAATACGAAAGGACTACTTTCTGTTGCCCACGGCCACTCACTCACTCCCACCTGCAGCCCCAGAGGTGTGCCCACCCACACCTCCTTCCCCGGCTCATCCAGCTGTGGGGAAGAGTTTCAGTTCAGTTCACTTCAGTCACTCAGTCATGTCCGACTCTTTGAGACTCCATGTATCGCAGCACACCAGGCCTCCCTGTCCATCACCAACTCCCAAAGTCCACCCAAACTCATGTCCATTGAGTCGGTGATGCCATCCAACCATCTTATCCTCTGTCATCTCCTTCTTTTCCTGCCCTCAATCTTTCACAGCATCAGGGTCTTTTCAAATGAGTCAGCTCTTCGCATCAGGTGGCCAAAGTACTGGAGTTTCAGCTCTACCATCATTCCTTCCAAAGAAATCCCAGGGCCGATCTCCTTCAGAATGGACTGGGTGGATCTCCTTGCAGTCCAAGGGACTCTCAAGAGTCTTCTCTAACACCACAGTACAAAGGCATCAATTCTTCGGCACTCAGCCTTCTTCACAGTCCAACTCTCACATCCATACATGACCACTGGAAAAACCATAGCCTTGACTAGATGGATCTTAGTCAGTAAAGTAATGTCTCTGCTTTTTCTTCCAAGGAGTAAGCATTTTTTAATTTCATGGCTGCAATCACCATCTGCAGTGATTTTGGAGCCCCCCAAAATAAACTCTGACACTGTTTCCACTGTTTCCCCAACTATTTCCCATGAAGTGATGGGACCGGATGCCATGATCTTCATTTTCTGAATGTTGAGCTTTAAGCCAACTTTTTCACTCTCCTCTTTCACTTTCATCAAGAGGCTTTTTAGTTCCTCTTCACTTTCTGCCATAAGGGTGGTGTCATCTGCATATCTGAGGTTACTGATATTTTTCCCAGCAATCTTGATTCTAGCCTGTGTTTCTTCCAGTACAGCGTTTCTCATGATGTACTCTGCATATAAGTTAAATAAGCAGGGTGACAATATACAGCCTTGACGTACTCCTTTTCCTATTTGGAACCAGTCTGTTGTTCCATGTCCAGTTCTAACTGTTGCTTCCTGACCTGAATACAGATTTCTCAAGAGGCAGGTTAGGTGGTCTGGTATTCCCATCTCTCTCAGAATTTTCCACAGTTTATTGTGATCCACACAGTCAAAGGCTTTGGCATAGTCAATAAAGAAGAAATAGATGTTTTTCTGGAACTCTCTGGCTTTTTCCATGATCCAGAGGGTGTTGGCAATTTGATCTCTGGTTCCTCTGCCTTTTCTAAAACCAGCTTGAACATCAGGAAGTTCACAGTTCATGTACTGCTGAAGTCTGGCTTGGAGAATTTTGAGCATTTCTTTACTAGTGTGTGAGATGAGTGCAATTGTATGGTGGTTTGAGCATTGTTTGGCATTGCCTTTCTTTGGAATTGGAATGAAAACTGACCTTTTCCAGTCCTGTGGCCACTGCTGAGTTTTCTAAATTTGCTGGCATGTTGAGTGCAGCACTTTCACAGCATATCTTTCAGATTTGAAATAGCTCCACTGGAATTCTATCACCTCCACTAGCTTTGTTCATAGTGATGCTTTCTAAGGCCCACTTGACTTCACATTCCAGGATATCTGGCTCTAGATGAGTGATCACACCATCGTGATTATCTGGGTCATGAAGATCTTTTTTGTACAGTTCTTCTGGTGTATTCCTGCTTACCTCTTCTTAATGTCTTCTGCTTCTGTTAGGTCCATACCATTTCTGTCCTTTTTCAAGCCCATCTTTGCATGAAATGTTCCCTTGGTATCTCCAATTTTCTTGAAGAGATCTCTAGTTTTTCCCATTTTGGTCTTTTCCTCTATTGCTTTGCATAGATTGCTTCAGTCCTTAGAACACAGCTAAAGGCAAATGAAGTTATCATCCACACAAAGGCTCATCTTCTGGGTTCAACCTTTTCTTGGACCAGTTGGTGGAGGTGGAGGACTTCCATCTATGGTCCCTCTGGAGATCCACACCCTTCCACACCCCACCATGACCCACCACTGCAGCCCTAAGTAGGGAAAAAGACTGGGCTTCAGGGCACAGAGGGGTTCACACTGTTGTGCAATTAGAGGGTTCATGTCAGAGGAAAGTTGATGAGTTTGACTCAAGAAGTATATTTTTTGTCGAAGATAAGGTGTCCATAGGTGTCTGGATTTATCTCTGGGCTTTCTATTTTGTTCCATTGATCTATATTTCTGTATTTGTGCCAGTACCATACTGTCTTGATGACTGTGGCTTTGTAGTAGAGCCCAAAGTCAGGCAGGTTGATTCCTCCGGTTCCATTCTTCTTTCTCAAGATTGCTTTGGCTACTCAAGTTTTTTGTATTTCCATAAAAATTGTGAAATTATTTGTTCTAGCTCTGTGAAAAATATCGCTGGTAGCTTGATAGGGATTGCATTGATCTATAGATTGCTTTCGGTAGTACACTCATTTTCACTAAATTGATTCTTCCGATCCATGAACATGGTATATTTCTCCATCTATTAGTGTCCTCTTTGATTTCTTTCACCAGTGTTTTATAGTTTTCAA
>SJXQ01002711.1:209794-223683 GCA_006408695.1 Aepyceros melampus
GAAACATGTATAATATCATATAAGAAATGAATTGCCAGTCTAGGTTCAATGCAGGATACAGGATGCTTGGGGCTGGTGCACTGGGATGACCCAGAGGGATGGTATGGGGAGGGAGGTGGGGGAAGTTCAGGATTGGGAACACGTGTACACCCATGGCAGATTCATGTTAAAGTATGGCAAAACCAATACAATATTGTAAAGTAAAATAATAATAATAAAAAATAAATTATAAAAAAAAAGATCCTTCAAAAACTTAAAAAAAAAGAAAAAAATTTTTTAATGTTACGAGGCATTGTTTAAGAATTTAACCATATACTAAAGGGAAAAGGAGGAGGATTAACTGATATACTATATAAAAAACAGATAACCGACAAGGACCTACTATACAGCATAGGAACTATACTCAATATTTTGTAATAATCTATAAGGGAAAATAATACCTTTTTAGCTAATACTTTATAGTACTTTTTCAGATTATATCTTTATATATAATGGTCTCCAAGAATAGGTGCTGAAAACAGAGGTCAGTACTCTGAAGGGTTTATAACAGTTTTCATATAAAATATATGTATTCATATACCTATGTGAATTAGCCAAATCAGCCTTGTCAAGGGGAAGTGGGTAATGAGGTATATGTAACCCTGCAGGTTTGGACAGCTTTCCATAATATTATTAAGGTGAAAACTGAAGGCTATATAACCCCATTTAGGGGTTCAATATAATCTGACTTCTGTGTTAAAAGCACAGAAAATTCACGCATAAGAAGAATCTTTAAGAATAGAAACTAAAGGATACAAGCTAAAGTGTTATAAACCGTTGTCTCTAAGAAAATGGGGTTATGGATTAATTTTTTTCTTGCTTTTATTTTTATTATAGTAAGGATAGATTGCTTTTGTTACAATGATCAGATTTTTTTTTAATTTCACAATAATTAATAATTCTAGCCCTTTCCTAAATCTTCCCTTCTTCACTCCCTGCTCCCCTCTCTCACACCCTCCATCTGTTACAACAGAGTAACCTTGCTCATCTCAGGTACCCGGCATGAACATCACCACTCCTGAACGTGGGGCAAGATGACAAAAGGCTTCTGAGCAACCAAGAGATGTCCCCATGTCAGTAAACTAAAACACATCAATTTTGCTCACAGACAAGCATCTCAGACTAGTACTGATGACTTGTTTACGTATACTTAATACACAGTTCTAAGAGACATTGGTATCTGAGTTCAAGTGTACATTTAGAAGAGGCAGTTAGACGATGAGAAAGTACCCACTGCAGGCAGACACACAGGAAGCAGAGAGAGCTGGCAGAGGTGCAAGCGAGGAAGAGTCCAGACAAGACTTCCACGCCGGTAGGTCTGCACAAGGACCCCTCAGGATTCAGTGCACACCCTCTGCCTCCTTGCCAAGGACAGAAAAAACCCCAGTTTCTAACTCAGAGAGGATCACAGGGATGGCTATATCCAAGAGAAACAGACATCAAACGCCCAGGCCTTAAAAAGAAATAGAAAACAGGCCTGTAGTTAGGATCATCCACATTAAAAGTGGGCACCTTCAAACACAGCTTCAGAGTCTTGGTGACAGAGGCCAAACTTGGGAATGAAGTTATATTCTTGTTCATTTCTACCTTTTCTGCTTTTGAGCGAAATGATGTTGATCTTGTATCTGTCAGAGTCTTCTTGTGCCACTATCTTTTCTTCAATATCTGATCTTATAATTAAGGCACTTATACTATCCCCATTACTTTTTGCCTCCATGATCCTTAGTATCATTTCCCCCCCTCTTGGTTTCACAATAGTCCTTATATTAAAAAAACCAACAACTAGAAAAACAGTCTTAATGAACTGTTTTTGGAGAGGCTGTGCCCTTTTATACTGACCAGTTTTTAAACTCTTCATAAAAATGGTGTTTAACAAGCCCAAACTTTCAAATGTGAATGGGATAAAGTCAAAAGGAGATGAAAGAAATGGCATTCCTGGTGAAATAGGTCAGATGATTTTCAGATTCCAAAGTGTCCTGATAGTTTTATGTGATCCAATCCAGTTCCTGAAAAAAACCCTGCCAACAGGTAACAGGTCTTCGAAAGCTTTTGAAGCCAAAGGCTCCCTACCAGCCAGCCGATCTCTTACGAAGTTCTTGGCCTCATTAAGAACGAGAAACAGATACCACGGCACCAACCTGTCTACAAGAACACAATGAGACAAATGTAATTGCTTGTATGAGGGACATAAGTCAGCAACTCCCAAATCATTCATATTTACACCCACTCCATTTTGGTTGTCTTTCCTTTATAATTTGGCCATACATCAATGTCAAGTGTATAATTTCATCTGGGGCTTATCAGTTACCACCCAGAGCCATGATTATATGGTGGGAACTTCCTCAGCAGGAGCAGGTCTATCTTTAGTATCTTCTTGATAGTTACCTCTTACATGTAAAATCAAAAGGAAAGTCTTGGTTTTCTTATGTGGCTCCAGAATCACTAAATATAACATTTAGAAGCAATTTATCAACTGAAACCATTGACTTTTCAGCTGCCACTACCATTTCTCAAAGCAAAGTGTTCCTATTCCTTTCCTTCATTATATATTTTTTAAATCAAATTACAGTGGAAATTTTAGGGACTTCTACATTGACCACACAATCATGCACTAAGTTCATCTTTCATCTTGCTGGTGTCAGAGTCATAGAGATAAACATAGAGATAAAACTGGATTTTGAACAATTAGAAGCACAGCTAGAGGCATACAGGTATGATTTCTGGAAAAAGTAACTTTTTACAAAAATAACAACTCTCCATTCTAGGATTCAAAAGATAATTTATTAGTCAGAGGAGAATCACACACTATATCCAGTAATATGCTTCTTTTATTTTTGTGCCTTTTATCTTAAAAATATATTTAAACAAGAAACAAAGATAATATTGAATTTTCCCATAAATTTTGCTTTCTTATTTACAGTGTTACATTGTAAATAACATTCCATTATACACAGATTAAGGACTGCATCACTGTATGTTCTCTTTAAATATTCTTTCATAATACAGTACACACAGCTCAAAACTATGCAGGATTTAAGCTTAGAAAAGCTTGAGGAAGGAAGTACAAACTTTATCAATAAGACTATTATTTAAAAAGGTTCTGACCTTAATTCTCTGCTAGATTGTTTCACTGAAACCATTCTTTGTTAAAGAAAAATGCCCCATATGAGGGATGAGAACAACAGTTTAAGTCACCACAGGATCCACTTAAACTGGCTAACAAATAAAAATACTTTGTTACTAGCACTGTCATCAGGAGCACTGCCACTGCCAATCATTGCAACAAGTCGATTTACTCTGCAGTTTCAGACACATTACATTTACATCAACACAGTTGGTACTGCTTTGTGAAAGCAACCACTTCCTGCAACTTTAGGTTTTACCTGTAAACAGTTAAAGCACACATTTTGGGAAGATGATTTAATCATTCCTGGTCTGAGGTTACATAATAAGGAGGAGTTTCTAATTCATTGAAGAAGCGAGCACACACACACACACACACACACACACACACACACACACACTCACACACACACCATCCTGCTCCCCCGTCCAAGACCCACGTGTTGCCAAGCGCTAACTACAGCGGCACTAGTGTGGCGAGGGACGCGCGAGGGACACGCGAGGCTGCGACAGAAGTTATGAAACGAGGAAGGTAAAACATCCAACTTCCATTCGAACCCCGTGGAGCCTGGGTTCCGCTGGAAGTCTCAGCTCAGCGGGCTCTCCAGGCGGCAGACGCCTCCTTCAATCGCCACGGACTGTCCGGCCACCGCACCGGGAGGGAGTCTGGAAATATGAGTCTGCAGAGGAGGAGAGGAAGACCGTTAGAGTGCCAGCTGTGTTCCCTCCCCTCCACGTGCGACGAAAGAGTAGAGGACACCAGAGAATCTTAGAAAACACCAGAGAATCTTGGCTTCTCTTTGCTTCTGAGAATCTCCAGGCTGTGCTGGTGGGTAACTCAGGGGCAGACAGATCCTGTTTGTTCAAATCTTAGGGGATGTTAACTGAACACCTACTACATGCCAAGCACAGCACTAGCAGGGGGAAGATTCCGAGATCAGGACAGCACGGAGCTTAGGGTTTAGTCATACTCAGAACAAGAATGGTTTTCAGGCCAACTATACTGAGCATATTCCAGTTACCCAACACTGGAAATAATACATTATACATCTTGTCCTCTAAACATTCAAAAGTGAGGACACTTGATTCATAATTATCCCCTCAGTTTACTTCTTAAAATAATTAAGCAGCTTACAAAAATCAGACAACTCAACAACCTCACCTCAATGAAGGGATGTAAAAAGAAGAACTTAAAAAATAAGTTAAAGACAGGCATGAGTCACACAAAATCGAGCCTGAGCTCTGCCCTCGCACTGGAGGCAGAGGGCTGCCTGGTCTCTGAGCTTCACCGGGGCAATGAGCAGACAGGGGTCCATGTGGTAGAATGAGATCACACGGACCAACCACTCAAAGGAGAAAACTTCCTGGCATGGAGTCCAGGGAGCCATTCCTCTTGCAGGCTTTACCCGCAGCAGGTACTGCATACAGTGGACGGGTGAAGACAGCAGCTGGAGAACAAGGGGCTTTGTAAGGCTGTGTATTACAGCATCACCAAAAGGAGGTCAGCAGGCCAATTTCTTCCATGAGGGGTCAGCCAGGAATTCCTTTTTTTTTTTTTTGATGATCTCTCTTAATCCAGTGATAGATAAATGCCAGAGTTTCTAAGAAGAACAGAGGGATTGTATATCCTTCAGATAATCCTCTCTGATTCTGCTTCTCTACACAAGCTTTTCCTAAGGACTGAACAGAGGGGAGCTCACATCCCAGAGTGCAGTCACTCGATGCAGCTGGGGAGGTGGCCAAGCCTGGGATGGGGGTGACATCCTCTTGTGCAACCAAAGATGATGCAAGCACGTGCGTTAGCTGGTTCAACACAGAGGCTAACTGATTTTAATTCTTTGGTATCACTGCACAAGTCCTATGAGAGCAACTGACATAGTCAGCAATTTGGAAAGTTCTGGAAAATAGAAAATGTTCTCTGGGTACCTAGTGTTTCTGTGTGCAAGCCAGGAAGCCACCTGTAACCTGCAGGACAGAGGTCTGTTAGCTCTGGGGTAGAGATCTGGGCATGGCAGGCCCTGTGGCATCTCCTGGGAGGCGGGTATCACTGAGCTCACCCGCCAGAGTCTGGTCTCATTATTGCTTGCATCTGAGGGTCGTGCCTGGGGGTATCTAATAAGTACGGATGTATTATACTGGGAAGTCCACAGTAAGACACACTCATGGATCGTTGTTTCTTGTGATGTCTCATTAACCTCAAGGGAGGAGTTTGAAGACCATGTGTCATTTGAGTCTGCTACCAGCAGCCTTCGTCACATCCAGCCGCCTGAAGCTCAAATCCACAATTCCCAGAGCTCCGAGTTGTGGGGCCTTTTATTCTTTCAGGAATTCATTAGCATGAAGCCAAAGAATTTTTTCCTCTGGCATCATTCATCAATTAAAAAGAACATTCTAACCAAAGACAATCCCTGAGAGAGCAGAAGCCCCTTAGGCCCCTTCATCCCTCATTTCACCCTCTTCAGCCAGGAAATGGTCACGTGATTACAACAGGGATCAAGAAGGTGGAAAACTATACAGTGGTTCCTCAATAAATTAAACATAGAATAACCATATGATTTAACAATTCCACATCACAGTATATACCCAAAACAAGTAAAAGCAGGGACTCAGATATTTGTACACAAGGCTCATAGCAGCTTTATTCACAATAGCCAAAACGTAGAAGCAAGCAACCCAATGTCCATCAAGATATCAATGAGCAAAACATGGTCTGCACACACAATGGAATATTCAGCTTTAAAAAGAATTGACATTCTGACACATGGCACAACATGGGTCAGCTCTGAAGACACTAAGCTCAGTGAAATAAGCCAGACACAAAAGGACAAATATTGCACAATTCCACTTGTATGAGGAGGCCCCTAGAAGTTAAAATTCAGAGATGGGAAGCAAGATGGTGGTTGCCAGGGGCTGGAGGGAGGCAGAATTAGGGAGTCATTACTTAATGGGCACAGAATTTCAGTTTGAGAAGGTGAAAAGTTCTGGAGATGGAGGGGGGTGATGGTTGCACAACAAGGTAAACATACCAAGTGCCACTGCATAGTACACCTGAAATGGTTACAATGGTAAATTTTATGCTGTATATGCATGTGTGTGTGTGCGTGCTGAGTTGCTTCAGTCATGTCCAACTCTTTGCAACCCTATGAATGCTATATATGTTTTAGCATAATTTTAACAAAAGAAGAAAGCAGAAATGATCATTTTCTTCCTGGTCTAGAACTGTATTCTATGAGATGGCATTAAAAGAAGGGGTTAGCTGGAATAATGCACAGTGCAGACCCCAAAGGAGAAATATTAACACTGCAGCCATGAAATTAAAAGACGCTTACTCCTTGGAAGGAAAGTTATGACCAACCTAGATAGCATTTTGAAAAGCAGAGACATTAATTTGCCAACAAAGGTCCGTCTAGTCAAGGCTATGGTTTTTCCAGTGGTCATGTATGGATGTGAGAGTTGGACTGTGAAGAAGGCTGAGCACTGAAGAATTGATGCTTTTGAATTGTGGTGTTGGAGAAGATGCTTGAGAGTCCCTTGGACTGCAAGGAGATACAACCAGTCCATTCTGAAGGAGATCAGCCCTGGGTGTTCTTTGGAAGGACTGATGCTAAAGCTGAAACTCCAGTACTTTGGCTACCTCATGCAAAGAGTTGACTCATTGGAAAAGACTCTGATGCTGGGAGGGATTGGGGGCAGGAGGAGAAGGGGATGACAGAGGATGAGATGGCTGGATGGCATCACTGACTTGATGGACATGAGTTTGGGTGAACTCCATGAGTTGATGGACAGGGAGGCCTGGCATGCTGCAATTCATGGGGTCGCAAAGAGTTGGACACGACTGAGCGACTGAACTGAACTGAACTGTTCACAAACAGGTTGAAAATTTCCAATCACATTACTTAAGATATCTGTCCCGAAAAGAGAAGTCCACAGGAAAATTTATCTTCATGTTTCCTGGAGATACAGAGAGAACCCAATGAGACTTCCTGGCAGTCCATGCACCAGAGGCAACAGAGAATAAATTAATTTTTAAAAGATCAAAGAGTGACCGTGTGTCTAAGCAGACAGCCTGTAACTTGACCAACGGGATGTCTGTCTTAAAGCAACTGATTTTCTTTTGAGCACGAAAAAGACTCAAAATTAGAAGGAAGAAACCAGAAGGCCAGGGTACTCGATAACAATCCCTTGAGATCTACAAAAACACAAATGGCCAATCCAAACTCACTTCTAACACTTCCAGCCCCACCAAGTTTATGACAGAAAAACATCTAAATAAACTGAGCTAAACACAAAGTATCAAGGAGAGTTAGGAAGGAAGATAAAAACGAATTTGAAAAGATGACAATGGTCTTGAGATATTTCTTAATGGTATATGAGCAAAATACTTGAAAAATACATTGAGATTTGTATAAATTGAGCTGTTTGCCTAACAGAGAAATGCTCACTCAGACAAACAAGTTGTTAAGATTAACTTTTCAGGATTATCTCTTCCCTAAATTATCACTGAGTCAATTACAAAACACACTGGGCATGATTTTGGTGTTGAGAGGAATAAAATGATTTATCATCCAAATGTATGTCAACACTTCACCAGTTTCATCCATCAACATGATCTTCAAACTCATCAGAAAATATGACCTTGGCCTGGAAAAGTTTGAACCAAGATGTATTTGATGCTTTCTGTGGAGATTTCAACAGAGCATCAAATCATATTATAAACAGTGGGGGCTGTTTAAGAGAATATTTTATATGAGTGTTTATCTCTTAAAAGTTCTTCTGGAGAAGTGGGCTTGAATTCCTTGAGCCTAAAAATAGACCACTGTCTACAATGAAACTGCATGTCAGCATTTTAAAGTGCAGTGAAGTATTTTACACTGAGTGTATAAGGACTGTGCAGACTCGAGCGTGTCCTACAAGTGTAAGAGCTTAACACGGTATCTTTAAAACCAAAGTAGCAAAGTACTGTACTGGAATTCAGAACCACGAGAAATAACACGTGAACATAGCAGATGCCAAGGCTGCAGCGTTTTGGGTCTTCTCCCTCCATTCCCTGGGAACGTCCCACTCATAGACCGCTCTAACAAGGATTCCGTAGACTCATCGCCGCTTCAGTTCCTTCTCCAGGAAAGAGCACATTGCCTGGACCCTCCCCTCAATCTAGCAGCTCCTCTTCTAGCTCCTACAACTCCCAGCCGAGCATTTCACGGTTTTCAATGCAACTCTTCAGGTTTTGGTTTGTTTGGAATTTTTGAGTCTCTGTAGTTGAAAGCCCAGTGAAGGCAAGAGTTCGTCTTGCACACACTCCTCTGTTTCCCGGCACTTGTCAGAGTGTCTGACACAAGCATATTCTAGGAATGTTCACTGAGTGGAGAAGTGACTAGAACATACCCTTCGGGGCTACATTTACGTACAAAGAATCTTAAGCGTTTTCACTCATGTGACCAGTCAGTTTGGTTAAAAAGTCAATCACACTAATTTGTTACAGTGAAGATTGTTTTTAAATAGATTTTTTAAGAAGCATGGACTGGTTCCATTTCCCCACTTTGCAAGTGATTATGGTGTTAGAATGGAGATAGAACCTTAGATTCTGAAGATGCTAATGTCTCCACACCAATGGAACCCAACAGCCTTGGAGTTAGAATTCTCTGCTTTCTTAATAATTCCCTGAATGACTAGACAGATCCTTGAGGTTAACACTCCTACAAGAACTATCACTTTATAAATTAAACTGTCTTTTCAAAGCCAATAATCTTAGGTTTGTATTTTTTTCTGTTAAAACCAAAAGCATTGTATAATAACATATTTAGCCTGAAGACTTCAAAATGAGAAAAAGAAAAATATAATACAGAAATTATATAACTGTTTGATGTCCTAATCACAATCTAAGTAGTAGCTGAGACTTCCTATCATTCATACTCATGTCTTTAAATCTTTTAAGACCACCTTAGTGACTGCTTTTTTGTGGTTTCCAGGAAAACTACAAGCACACAATTTAATTTTGAAAGTCTCAAAGCCTTTATTTAGTGGTTATATTTTAATCCATCTTTCTACTCGCCAGAGAGTTGCTTGAGATCTGCCACAACAGTCAAAGGAGGAAGATTCTCTTAGACAAGTTATTATCCTCCTTTGGTGGGGTCAGGAAAATAAAATATAGACAGATATATTAATAGCTTAAAAAAAGAAAGCTGTTCGAAATGTTTTATTCATGGGTTTCATAATTCTGAGAGTTTGGTTTCTGTTTTTTTTTTTTAAGAAAACAAAAGCAAGTTTTTTTCATCAATCACTGACTAGGAATCCCGAGCACCTTGGCTTCTGGGTCACTCTTCTACCTGACACAACACTGGACCACATTTCCCAGCCTTCTTTTGCAACTTCATGTGTGGCTTCATGATTGCAATCAGGCTTATAAACCAATCATGCTTCATCAATCTTATAAACCATTCTCCTTGTGCTTTTTCTCTGATGACTTGAGGCCTATGTGAGGTAAGGAACCTGGGACCCTGAATTATAGTTTGGAAGAGAGCCCTCTGCTAATCAGAAACTCCAAACTGTATTTTATGTGAATGAGAAACACGCTTCTCATTGTGTTTAAACAATTATACATATATGTTCGGGGGTTTCTTGTTATAGCAGCTGGAGCTATCTTAACCAACAATGATTCTACCCAGGCTTCGGCACTTACGTGCTGTGTAACTTCTGCTGGTTACTTCACTTCTTGGTCCCCCATCTCTAAAATGGGGATAGTAACATTTGTCATCAGGTTGACAAGGACTGTATGAGACACTGATGCAATGAGAGCACATGCCAGGAACTGTTAGATTCTTCTTATTCAAACACACACAGCACTGGCAGACACAAAACATCATGCAGGACAATCTGACGGATTGTTTGACATCCCAGAATTAGGAAATTCTATTTGAAATGTTTGCTATTCTTTAAAAATAGGATGAGATACTTTAATGAAAAGTTAGCTGCATGATAAAAGGTAACATTGAAGAAAATGGACACTGTTTGGCCAATATTCTGATGCTGCTGTTTTGCTGTCACTGATATAATAAGTAAAAATTGCTGAGTATTTACTAACTACTCAAGGCTGTATGTTGTCACCCTGCTTATTTAACTTATATGCAGAGTACATCATGAGAAACGCTGGACTGGAAGAAGCACAAGCTGGAATCAAGATTGCTGGGAGAAATATCAATAAGTTCAGATATGCAGATGACACCTCCCTTAATAGGAAATTCTATTTGAAATGTTTGCTATTCTTTAAAAATAGGATGAGATACTTTAATGAAAAGTTAGCTGCATGATAAAAGGTAACATTGAAGAAAATGGACACTGTTTGGCCAATATTCTGATGCTGCTGTTTTGCTGTCACTGATATAATAAGTAAAAATTGCTGAGTATTTACTAACTACTCAAGGCTGTATGTTGTCACCCTGCTTATTTAACTTATATGCAGAGTACATCATGAGAAACGCTGGACTGGAAGAAGCACAAGCTGGAATCAAGATTGCTGGGAGAAATATCAATAAGTTCAGATATGCAGATGACACCTCCCTTACGGCAGAAAGTGAAGAGGAACCAAAAAGCCTCTTGATGAAAGTGAAAGAGGAGAGTGAAAAAGTTGGCTTAAAGCTCAACATTCAGAAAACTAAGATCATGGCATCTGGTCCCATCACTTCATGGGAAATAGATGGGGAAACAGTGGACACAGTGGCTGACTTTATTTTCTTGGGCTCCAAAATCACTGCAGATGGTGACTGCAGCCATGAAATTAAAAGACGCTTACTCCTTGGAAGGAAAGTTATGACCAACCTAAATAGCATATTCAAAAGCAGAGACATTACTTTTCCAACAAAGATCCATCTAGTCAAGGCTATGGTTTTTCCTGTGGTCATGTACGGATGTGAGAGTTGGACTATGAAGAAAGCTGAGCACCGAAGAATTGATGCTTTTGAAGTGTGGTGTTGGAGAAGAGTCTTGAGAGTCCCTTGGACTGCAAGGAGATCCAACCAGTCCATTCTGAAGGAGATCAGCCCTGGGTGTTCTTTCGAAGGAGTGATGCTGAAGCTGAAGCTCCAGTACTTTGGCCACCTCATGTGAAGAGTTGACTCATTGGAAAAGACTCTGATGTTGGGAGGGATTGAAGGCAGGAGGAGAAGGGGATGACAGAGGATGAGATGGCTGGATGGCATCACCGACTTGATGGACATGAGTTTGGGTGAACTCCGGGAGTTGGTGATGGACAGGAAGGCCTGGCGTGCTGCAATTCATGGGGTTGCAAAGAGCCGGACACGACTGAGCGACTGAACTGAACTGAAGGGCTTTGTTATATACCAGTCTGCTGTACCACTAATCTTTAAGGCTCAAAAACAATCAGCTCAACGTGCTTGGGTGCTACAGAGGAAACCAAAGTGATAGAACACTGGAAAATTTCCTTTTATGAACATGTTATATTGTTGCAAAGACAAGTAAGGCCATATGAAATGATCAGAAAACCATTAACAAAGGCACATTATCATTCAACAAGAGTTTACAATACTCCAATGTGCGTTTTCCAACACCAGCAAGCAATTAACTCAAGTCTGAGGATATCAGGGGCTTCCCAGATGATGAGAGGCTTCCCTGATAGTTCAGTTGGTAAAGAATATGCCTGCAATGCAGGAGACCCCAGTTCAGTTCCTGGGTCAAGGAGATCTGCTGGAGAAGGGATAGGGTATCCATTCCAGTATTCCTGGGCTTCCCTTGTAACTCAGCTGGTAATGAATCCACCTGCATTCCAGGATACCTGGGTTCAATCCCTGGGTTGCAAAGATCCCCTGGAGAGGGAACGGCTACCCACTCCAGTATCATGGCCTGGAGAATTTCATGGACTGTACAGTCCATGGGGTCGCAGAGTCAGACACAACTGAGTGACTTTAACTTTCAGGTGGTGAGAGTGGTAAAGAATCTGTCTGCCAATGCAGGAGATGTAAAAGACACAGGTTCAATTCCTGGGTCGGGAAGATCCTCTGGAGGAGGGCATGGCTACCCACTCCAGTATTCTTGCCAGAGCCTGGTGGGGAACAGTCCATAGAGTTGCAAAGAGCTGGACACACCTGAAGTGACTTAGCACACAGGCAAACTGTGGATGCTGTCTCAATCTTGACACTGTCTACCAGGAGATAGTCAGTCCCCATGGGTCAAGAACTCAGTCACACAAGACTGCCTCCCCACAAGTCCAGATGCTAATACCAGGTCCAGATTGCCACCTGCACTTCTGGCTCCCAGCTATAAATTGGCTATAAGTAGGAGATTCCCACTGCCCTGTCCTCGGGTTTGATTAATTTGCTAGAGCAGTTGACAAAATTCAGGAAAATAGTTTACATTATTGCAAAAGGATTAATTCAGAAACAGCCAGATAAGAGAGACGCACAGGTAAGGAAGGCAGGCAGAGGCTTAGAGCCCCATGTCTTCTCTAAAGACACCAGTCTCTCCAAATCTCCACATTCATATTCTCAGAAGCCCTCGGAACCTTGAAATTCTGGGATTTTTACAGAGGCATCCTTACATATGTATGATTAATTGAATTATTGGTCACTGGTAACTGAAGTCAACCTCCAGCCCCTCTCCCCTCCCCATAGGTCAGGAGGTGGGGCTGAAATTTCAAACTCTCTACCTATATGGTTGGTTCCCTTGGTAACTAGACCCCCGTCTTAGGTTATCTGGGGGTTTTCCAAAAGTCACCTCATTAAAATAAACTCAGGTGTGGCTGAAAAGGTCTTGTTATGAATAACAAGATACTAATTTCACCTTTATGTCTCTGAAGTGAGACTGAAGATTAAAGATCAAATATTATATATAACAAAAGATACTATCACTTTTTTCACTTAGAAGTTCCAAGGGTTTGGGGAGCTGTGAGTCAGGAACCATGGAGGAAGAACAAACATGTACTTTTTACAATAAATCACGTATGACAGATATCCTGCCACAAACACCTCACGAGGTTGAGAGAGGGGACGGATGTGGATCAAGGAGGTGGGGCAGACTCTCCAGAGGCCACGGCACGGAAGGCAAACAGGACAGGACAGCAGTAGGACATGAAAATGATGTCTTCTGCAGAAAGGACAGCTGACACGTGTGTCTGGCTTGAGCCACGTGGTATTTCCAACTTCTTAAAACTTAATAGAAAATATTTTTAAATAGGGAAGTTACATACAAGCATCTTGATTTCTAGCTATTCTTGAAAACCTGGGCGACCCTTGCATTTCCTCACCAAAGTCACAGCTACCTTCTTTAGAAGGGCATTTCTGGTCGTAGTTTTCCAGTGTTCTGCCTATGGCATGTGCTCAGATGGCCTGAACGTCTGTGGCTGTCTCTCAGCAGGGTTACTACTATTGGTCCACAGGGGTCAGACAGTGGCAGCTGATTCTTCTATCATACAGCTCTCCTTTCAACCTTTGCCTAATGGTTTTACAACCACAGAACCAGCCCCAAACTGGCTCTGTCCTGTTTCTAACAAGATACCGAGTTATTTTCCAGGGACAACAGAATGAAACCTCAAGTCAAGCAACAGAAGCATGCAGGAGATTTTTGATCTCAGACAACTTGGAATCAAAGTTGTCCCCCCTTCCCGATTCCATCCAAAGGACCCAACCTGGTGAACTCTAGAGCCCTCTGAGAAGTGGAGGGTCTGCCGTCCAGGAAGATCCAGTGCTGAAGCCCCCCTCCCACCCCCTACCACGAAT
>SJXQ01002711.1:223851-270855 GCA_006408695.1 Aepyceros melampus
CCCTACCACGAATGGCCAGGCCCCAGAGCCCTCTGATCACAGTCTGCCCCACCAGGGCTTGTGCACACCAACCTCCTCCCCTCCCTAATAAAAGTGTGACCAAATCCCAGATGGGGGTACAAATTTAAACTATGTTTTCTGGCCCTTTGCCTGTCAACCTTGCAACAAGCTTTTCTTTTCTCAGAAGCTGGTGCCATACCACTGACTTCCATGTGCTTCAGCAGTGAGTCCATTGCTTAGCCCATTTGAGTAGCCACTAACAATCACTGCCTAGGCCCCGTTATTTTGAGAGTTGTTAACAGGTGGTTTCCTGATTCTGTTACTGTCAATTCAGAAATAGCTGGAATTCTTCTGTAAAGAACTTTCTCAACTTTTGGTATTCTAAAACAAAGTGCAAGTAGGAAAGGGAGGATAAACACTAGATTCTTTTACTTCCTTTTCAGGGTTCAGAATAATAAACCTCCAGAAGCAGCCAAATATCTCCTCCTCATCATGTCTGTGAATTTAAGAAGGCAGTTTTGTTAAAGAAATACAGAAAGAGATTATAGAGGGAGGATATCTTTGGGTGGGGGAAAAGGGAGGGAAATAGAAGGAACAGCATTTTCTCCATTCACACCAGCCAAAGGTCAACTCTTCTATGTTAGAAAAGAAAAAACTGGAGAATTGTAAGAGCTGCTTTTAAACTGTCAACGAGAATAAGACTGGCTGGACTGACTTGGTAGTTGAGTTTCGGATGACTAACTTTCAGGTTCACCTGTTTTAGGTCAAAGATGGGACCTGCAGAATGAGTTAGCTCCTTTGGGGCTGACACAAAATGAATATTGTTGTCAGTTAACCTAGTAAAGTTTGCTCAAGATCAGTTTTACTGTTTAGCAGAATGTTCTCTTCATATAGATAACTAAGGGTGAGGACAGCGCATTAGTCTGCCAGGCCTCTGTAACAAAATTACTTTCCTACAGTTCTGAAGGCTGGAAGCCCAAGATCAAGGCCTCAGTAGGGCAGGTTTCCTCCAAGGCCTCTCTCGTGGCTCACAAGGAGCTGTCTTCTCTCAGCATTGTCACCTGGCCTGTTCTCTGTGTGTGCAAATCTCTGGTATTTGTGCTTCTTAGGAAGACATTCTATTGGATTAGGGCCCCATCCTTAAAACTATGTTTGAGCTTAATCACTTCTTTAAAGGCCCTGTCTCCATATATAATTGCAGTAGGGAGTAGAGCTTTCAGATGAGAATCTGGTGGGGACAGAATTCAGTCCATAACAGATATGGACTAAATGAAACAATGCCCCATATGTTGCAGGCTGCATTTGTTCTCTGAGCTGAAACCCTCCTGCCCCTCCCTTGGCTCATCCTCTCTGTCTCCGGAGACTTGCCTCCTTGCTGTTCCTCAACCACACAGCACGTTTGTGCCTCGAGGCCACTGCATGTGCAGTTCTCACTACCCGGAAGGCTCTTTCCCCCAGTGCCCAAGTGGCTCCCTTGCTCACTTCTGCCAGATCTGTACTCAAAGCTGCCTTTTCAAGAAGGGTTACACTGGCCACTCATCAGCATTTCATGACCAACACCATCTCTGCCTCATGTTTCCTGTATTCTTACCATCTCTACACTTCCCTGATAGCTCAGCTGGTAAAGAATCCACCTGCAATTCAGGAGACTCCAGTTCGATTCCTGGGTTGGGAAGATCTGCTGGAGAAGGGAAAGCCTACCTACTCCCCAGTATTCTTGGACTTCCCTGGTGGGTCAGCTGGTAAAAAATCTGCCTGCAATGTGGGAAGATCCCCGGGAGAAGGAAAAGGCTACCTACTCCAGTATTCTGGCCTGGAGAATTCCATGGACAGTATAGTCCATGGGGTCACAAAGAGTCGGACATGACTGAGTGACCCTCACTTTCATTTTACCATATCTACCTAGTCATCCACTTTGCTCCTCTATCTCATTCATTGCTTGTCTCCTTCTTTGGGACAAAATCTCAGAAGGGCAAGGAGTTTTATCTGTTCACTGCTCTTCCCTCAGGACCTAAAAAGACAGCCAGGCCCATGGAGGGGGCTCGTATATTTGCTAAGCAAATAGAGGATTTTTTTTTTTTTTTAATGAGGATTTGGGAAATGAAAGGAAGCAAAGTGCAAATTAGACATTTTAAAGTTCTTAATTTTATGTTTGTAGTTTTTTATTATAGCTTGTAAGTTTGTAATACATTTTTTTGCAGAGATGTGCTAGGGGCTTTTGATTATAGCTTGTAAGTTTGTTATAAACATTTTGAAGAGATATGTGTAAATAAAATGATCAAAATGACATTGAAGTTGTGAACCTTAAAACTCTGAAAAGAAAAAAGTCTATGTACTTCCCAAGATGGACACAGAACGTAGAAGTCATATGACCTGACACCATCTGCACGCTCATCTTACACAACAACCGCACATACACCATCCTCTCTGGGAGAGACTGCCGAGGCGGCGGCACCACAGTCCGGCGAGGGCTGCAGGCCTGGTGGGCCTCCCACGTCCTGCTGCCCGAATGATTCTGAGCAATTCAGCAGATGGTAGGAGGGCTACCTTGTTTGCAGGGCATTTTCCCTCCTCAAGGGCAGGACAAGAGTGTCTCACGTTCAATTTTATAACTTATCATGAAAATTTGAAGAGCCTGATATAACTTTCCCGCCCATTTTCCCTTATTAATTCTGCCTTATTTTTCAAATTGTTGAGTCCTAAGTAAATTATATTTTTCAATCTATTAATAGCATCACATGAGCTTCCTTAATACAACCCAGATCAATGTGTATATTGTGTAGAATACACGATGGCTTAACTGCAGGCCCAGCCTGTCTTCTGCATCATCACCAGGCTACCAGGACGCGGGGAGCTGCGGCAGGAGCCGGCATACTGGCTGAGCACACCTTGTGCCCTTACATAGAGAATTCTTACCTAAGGTGATAATAGTCGCTTTTTGTTTCTTTCACTGGCACGAACATGGCAGACCTTAAATGACCGATGCCCAGGAGGACAGCTGAGGAAGTGTGTTTGGTTGATTTTTGTTTTTTATTGCTTTGTTTCTATTATGGGCTTTTTTATTCCCCCGTTAATGAGTAGAGTCAGGAGACGCTACTCCCACCCCTGTCCTTTTCCCAGAAGTTCCCTCCCTGTCGCTTTCAAGAGCTGTCTTTCAAGGAGCCACAATTTGTGAATAAGAATATTCTGTCTGAGCATTCTTTGTGTGAGGCATCAAAGCTTGGAATGTAGTTTAAGGCTCTAAAAATAGAGTTTGGTCTTCAGACTTCATCCTGAAAGCAGATGTACTCAACTAGTTGACAGTTTCACTTGAAACTGCTTAATGTAATCCAGAATAACATGTATATTTTATAGAATAAAACCCCATATAACTACAGGTCAAAAGGTCTGGGTGCTCACTTCCCTAACCCGTCTGATATCAGGAAAACCAGTGAAAATCTCAGGGCTGTAAAACAAGGACTCTGGGTTGGACAGTCTCTAGAGAAACCTTGCAAAGTTTTCACATTCTCTGACACTAACTTCCTTTAGATCTTGTATACACTGTGAATGAATCTAAAAACAAGCATTTTACTTCTATCCAAATCACTCATTGTCTTAAACTAAAAGTAAGAAATATGCCAGAGCAATTTGAAGATTTAATTCTTAAGTTCAACCTAACAAATCAGAAATATCGACAGATGGAGGAACCGATATCATACGTTAATCATTTTAGTGTATGTTGCCCCCTACCTCATTTTCTATTTAGAACAAGGACGCCATAAAAGACCACTGACAAATGTGGACAAAGCACAAAGACAGCATTATAGTAAATTTCATCATCAGTCCTGAGACGAGGCTGCATAATGGGAAATGTTCTGTTGTTCTCACACAGAAATATCATGTTCAAGGAACCTCCAAATAAGATGAAAATGCAGTCTTATGAAAACAGCATGTTGCTTCAGTCTCCTGGCAAAGTGTGTTACTGCTTTTACCACCGCCCGTCAGTGGCAACATCACACAACACTGCCCCTTATGTTTAGCTTAAAAGCCCTGTGGAGGCATCCACATAAACAGGGTAAGCCCTCAGGACCTATTATATCACCACTCACCGGAGAATTATCATGGATATTCCATTCTGCTAAAGGTGACAAAAGCTCTACACTGTCTCACAAATATTTATCCTGTACTTATTAGGAGGGGACAGAAGAATGAAACACACATGGATCTCACTCTGAAGGCAATTAGGTCTTTGTAGGATGTGGAAGCTAGTTCCTTATGAAACTAGTTTCTTATAAAATCTTAATAAAAATATGAAGTCCCTAGATTTGCATAATGCTTTAGTTTCCATAGTGCCTTTGCATTGATGAGACTACCTCAAAATAGGCTCTCAGGTAGAAAGATGTATAATATACATATTTTTCAAGTGGAAAGAAAGCCAGGCTCAGAATGGCTATGTGGTTTGCTTATGGTCCCAGAGGAAGTGGAAAAACTGAGCCTTGAATGAAAGCCTTCGGACTCCAAATTTAGGGCTCTCTTTACTCCCACAAAGTCTTACCATGAAGGATTCTAAATTAGGCTCTGTGAAGAGACCCAAGTCTCACTACAGGAGGTTTATGACTAAGTTTTTCAGGGTGAAATAGAGCTTGCCCAGAAAAGCTGCTGCCACACATTTTACCTACAAGCTTCAGTCTGATTCTGGGATTCAGAGAACTGGATTTGAGCCTTAATTCTGCTGAGGATGGACTGGGGTAGGGAGTAGGCTCACTAGATCTCTGGGTTTCAGTATCTTTGTAGCCCAAAATGAAAATTTTTACTCAATTATATTGAGGGTTCTTTCTGATTCGAACATTTTAGACAGTTTTGTATTAGAACAGCCCTCTAAAGGCTGTTTTTTTTTTTTTTCCAAAAAACCCACATGTTTAAATTTTCTTAGAATTCGGTTATCTTTTTTTTTTTTTTTTTAAACAGCGCTTGTAAGAAGTAGTTGAAATCCAAATTGGTCCCAGGACTTGTATCACCTTTCTTTTAGATACAGCCTAACTTAAGAGTGGACCTCTTAGACAGTGGTGCTGGGACATCAACATCAGAATATCTGCGGGTGGGGGCCAGGAAGCTGGATTTCCACACCTAGATTTGAACCCCCAAGTCTTCAGGAACAAAGCCTGCCTTAGGTTACCTCTTGGATAAAGAGGAAGGCAGTCAGGGAAAAGGGACAGTAGACATGTCATACAGACGACATGGAAACACTGCTGACACCACCATGTTAATCGTGCATTCTGAGACTCTAGAGACCTTTACTCTGATTTTTAAAATAGTCTTCATTCTTCTTTAAATGTTCAAATAGGAACATGACTACTTTTCTGTTAAAAATTCATTTAAAAAAAAGAAGAAATCAGAGCATATCATTCCACGTAGTCCAAACGATCACAACTGCGTAGAAAAACACAATCACAGCTGCCAAAGTGGAAGGAAATACGTGAACACGCTGACAGTGGTTAACGTGGGGCAGCTCCTGAGCTCCAGGATTCACTCAGGGCCAAGGTTGCCTTTCTCTTTCTTCTATCATTCTGTATTTTCTCAGTTATGTAGCAGAGTGATTTAGTTGGTGTTTAATGCCACAGAATAACCTATTGAGGAATTAATCTGTGTCCTTTCTTACTGTTGGAGACCCACTGCAGGAGGCATGACTGTGTCCGCAGTCCACTCCTGAGCATTGTCGAGAAAGAATGAACAAAATAACTGCTGTCCACACAGGACCCATCGATAGCATCTTCTCCTTGATATACCCTCCCCTCAGTTTCCAGGACCCCAAACTCACCTGTTTCTCTTCAGCCTCTGTGGCCACAACTTCTCAGTCCCCTTTGCAGGCCCCCTACGTCCCCGAGCTAACAGCACAGGAGCTCCCGAGGACTCAGGCCCCTTCTCTCCCATCTGTGATCACTCCCTTAGTGATCTCATCCAGTCCTTCATTTTATGAAAGCACTTCTATGCTGAGATTCCCAAATATACATCTCCAGCTTGGGCCTCTCTTGACAATGATCTGCTTAGAAGCTTTGGTTCTGGGATTCAGACCGCCTGGCCTGAATCTTGGCTCGACCTCTGGTAGCTCTGTGGCCTCATATGAGTAACTTCGTATTTCAGATATTCCTTCCTAAGGAACAGGAGGAGGAGGTGTTGAGCTGAGCTGAGGAGATGCAGCCACGCCTGGCAGGCCCCTGGGCAGCCTGGAAGCGGGGGGTTACCTCTGCTTCTGTCAGAGGAATCTCTGGGCCACCATTTCCTCGGTAAAAACCAGCAGGTGCCCTCTCCTTGGAGACCCTGAGGAGGAGGCCTCAGCACCTGGATGACATGTAGTGAGTCAAAGCCCAGAATGGCAGTTACGGTCTTCTGCTTGGTAAGGTGGCAGATAACATGGATTTTTTTTTTTTTTTTACTATAGCTTGAAAAGACTATCTTGTATTTGAAAAGAAATGAAAGGCTAATGTTGAAACTATCATAAAGAATGAAACTACTATTTGTCTAATGGAACTATTTCCTGAGAATTTCAATTGATCTGTCAGTGAGGAATTAGGGAGTGGCAAAAATAAACACCACCAACAGACTTTTTGAAGAAAATTCTCCTCATCGAAACCATCTGCTCCCTGACTTATTGATCTGACCCATGGGACACCAAAGAACTATGAAAATGTTGGAATGAGAGAGGGCAGGGCTTCCCAGGCTGGCTTCTGCTGGTCCCAGGAGAGGCTCTCTGGAAAAAAGGTAGCCTGCCCGAATGTCAGCCCAGTCCATGCTTCTTAGAGCCGGGCAGGCACCTGAGCATGTGAAGGTCAGATACCCGCCAATAAAGGAAACTGTGGACGCCATAAGCCAGCTCATCCTAGATGGCAATGGAAGCCACCCTTCAATGCCGGCTGTACAGGAACCTCCCTTCTTTTCTGCCCTAACACTGAGACCTCAGTTCCCTTTGCTGGTTGTCCCTCACCTCCCCAAACCACTCAGTGTTGGGGTACCCAGGACTTAAGAGTCAGGCCACTTCTCAACTCATTTTGTAGAGAAACATCTGTAAAGTGTTCTGGACATAAGTGAAGCCCCTGGTTACACTGGGAAAGAGGACAAGAGAATAATTCTCCAGACACAACTCACCCTCCAGTTGCCACTTCATTTCTTTTCATTCAAGCAAAGGTCTTTAGAAGCCTTGCCTGTTCCTATTTCCTCAGATTCTGTCCTTCCATTCTCTCTAAACCCTCTCCACTGGGTTTTTTGCCTTGACAACTGCACTGACATGGCTTTTTCCCAAGGTGAGCCGTGCCTTCCCAATGCTAAATCCAACAGTCTGTCCTCAGACCTCACTTCATGGGCCCAGACCTCAGGATCCGATAGAGCTGGGCCGCCCTCTTCACCTTGGAGCGTTGAGACGCCTCTCCTTGGTGTCTGTGGCACTGCCCTAACTCCCCGCTGTCTGTATGGCCATTTCTGTCTCCTGTGCCAGGTCCTTCACCCCTCTGGCTTATGAGCACAGGAACTCCTCAGAAGTCTTTTCTCTGACTTTAGTCTCTCTCAGTGATCTCATCTATCCCTGCAGTTTTATTTGTTTTTTTTTTTTTTTAGCATTTATATGCTGAGATTTCAGAGAGGCATCTCCAGTGTGGTCCTCGCTCCCAACATCCTCAGGCCTGCTTCCTCGCTCCTCACCTTCCTCCTCACCTTGGTAAACGGCAGCTCCGTTCTTAGCGCTGCCTTCTCTGGTTCCCTCACACCTCCACCCAGCCCAGTGGCAGACCCTGCTGGCTTCATCTTAAAATGGGTGCAGAAGCCAGCTGGCGCTCAGCACCTGCGCATGGCTTATGTTCTAGTCCAGCTCATCACTCTTGCTCACACAAGTGGCAACAGGCTCCCCTGCTGGCTCCCTTTCAGAAAGCAGCGGGAGTCACCTCTTCCAATGTGAGTCAGACACTCTCAGTCCTCTGCTCCCTAGCCTCCAATGGCTCCCATCTCAGGGGAAGAGCCCAAATCCTAACTACGACTGATAACAACCCACAAGGTCTAGTCCCCCACTTTTCGCTGTGACCCACTAAGACCGAGCTTGTCACTGTGCCTCCATCGCATTGGGAATGCTCATTCTTCCCCAAAGGCCTCTGCTCTTGCTGTTCTTCATACCTGGAATGTTCTTGCCTTGCTCTCATAAACCTCCTAAGACTCATTCAATTGTCGCTTTGTCAGTGAGACCCAACTCACACTGGAAACCTCATACTTCTTAAGATCCTCCCAGCTTGACACGTCTTCCCAGCACTCACCACAAGCACAGTCTCTGCCTTGCTTATCTCGTGTAGTGTTTTCCCCGCTGGTGTGCAAGTCCAGGAGCACGAGGATTCTTCCCTTTTTTATCCACTACTACATTCTCAGGAAAGAACCTGAATATAATGGACACTCAACAGTATTTGTTTAATAAATACTTCGTTTTAAAAAATGAGCTGCTATATTTCATCAAAATTCTACTCCTAAGTAAATTGAGTTTTTTTAATAGCTAAAATCTCAAAGCCAAAGAATCAAGGCTTCTTTCCTAGTTAATCATTATTAAATACGGTAATAAATCCCAGATTAGCTCTACTACTGGTTAACTGAGGTTAAGAAGAAATGGATTTTTGTCATCTTTGATGGTGAAAACCTTATAGATTGTATTTATTTCTTTTCTTCCCCAATTATGTATGGCCTAATGAACAAAAATATAAACTGCAAGATTCAGGAACTTGTACATAAGAGGTTATCACATTAAAGACCAGGTCCTTCCTGTCTGAACTGGCTTTGCAAGTTTATAGGAATTTGGGTTGGAAGCATGTTTTATTCAGGGGCTACTGGGGCTTATTACTAATGGCCTAGTAAGAGCTTGTTTTGCCAAGATCTTCCATTTTTAACAGAGCAGGTTCTAACTGTTGGCAGGTTCTAACTGTTCAGAATTTTACCATAATATACACAAGACTATCAATGGAAGAAGTCAGGGGATTATTGGGCTTTTCATCCCTTATAGGAAGCACGTTTAAAATATAATTAATTTTCAAGTGAAGAAAAAGCTGTTTCCAAGTACTTTGAGCATCTCCTAATAACAAAGTGTTAATACAATCCTCATTCTACATTTCTTTTCATCTCTTCAACACTGCAGCAGGCAGGACAGTCCAAACATGCACAGTGCAGTGATGACAGCTCAAGAGCATAAAAGTAAATGCCATGTGTGCCACAGGAGTATTTGAAAGGAATGTAAATAGAAAGAGCAGCTCAGCCATGTCCAAATGTCTCAATTAGTTATTACTAAACTGCTAAAATTTCTCCAATTTACAGCACTGCTTTACTTACAAGACATAAAAATTACACGTAATAATCAGCAGAGAAAAATTTTAATCCTTAGGATTAAACAGAATGGACACTCCAAGTTGAAGACTTAAAAAAAGACAGAAACTATATTATTTGAATGAATGGTACTAAAATAAAAATGTATTCTAGCAGTTAGACTTCACTTAGGGTTCAAAATCTACAATACAGGTCAGTTTCCGATGTCTGTGAGTGAAGCAGGCCAGGCATAGGACTGGCAGAGTGGAATGTCCAGGCCCCACCAAACAGGAGGCCACCACTTGGGACCAGCTAATCATGGCTATGTAGGGAGTGGGTCCCAGTATAGCCAAATGTACTCTTATGAGAAAACAGGTCAGGAGGAAGAAAACTGTACTTTCACAGAAAACGTTAAACATTTAAATCTTGTATAAAATTTTTATACAAAATTTCTATTTTGTATAAGTTCAAAAAAATTTTAGGTAATTTCAACTTTTTTTAAAAAGCGATGTGTTGCTGAAGCCAGCTTTTGAGCTCAACTCTGCAGGTTACAGGGAAGGAGGGACTGTGAGGATAAAAAGCATATTCAAACAACTATCTGGCCTCAAAATTTCACCCTCAACTTCAACATGGAGCCACTCATAGAAGACATCTCTCTGGAATGAATGCCCATGTATGCAGGTCCTGCAGGGCTATTAGAACCTCCGAGTACCCTGCATGCCTGTAAACTCAGTACCTCTCACTACTCACCTTCTTAATAAAATAATGTAATGAGAGTTCTTACAACATAAAATCAATGGGTGACACTGAATATTTACAACCAAAGAAACCAATGCCATGCTTTAAGTTAGGAAGGTGACATGAAATAAGAACGGCATGACCAAAATTATGGCCTTTTTTGTTTTAGGATCGAAAAAAACGGAAAGGATTTCTTTCCTCATTTGTCCACTGCTTTTGAACCAAGAGAAAGAAAAGACCATCCTATAATCACTTCTTACTCACTGTGAGTAATCAGGCCAATAGTTCTTGTGAATGCCTGTTTCAGCTCCATCTCATAGGTGTGTGTTGTCCTGTGGGTAAACAGTAGGCATGTGTCTGCTTTCGGAAGGTCCCCATTTACCTAAAATGTTGGGTACTAGAGGGTAACAAGGTGACATTCCAATGCTGCGTTCACACCTGATGTGAGCTATGTAAACTGATGACTATACATGCACATAGAGGCGGGGAAATTAATGTTTTCATTATTTTCCATGCTGCTACAATAAAAAACAAAAAAGGTTTACTCACCACCTTGCCACTAACATGGAGTGTCTACAAGTCCAAGCAATAGACATATTTATCTTTGCAGAGATCCAACCCTACACCACGATTAAAATGAGATTTATTTGGATAAATATGGTTAATAACTCTGAGAAGATTTATGCTCTTGCCAACATGGTGAATTCCCTCTTTGTGTTTATTCTATTTATTGCTTTGGAGCTTTGTCAAATGAATCATTTGGAAGAAACTGATGGCATAAGGCTAATTAGGCAAGAAAAATAAAGCTAACAACAACTCTGAGAAGCAAACTTAAGCCTGAGGAAACTTCTGTCTTAAAGTTTGTTTTTCACATATTCAACCTTCTACAGTCTTCTCCTGTTTGTCTAAAGGACTTTCTAAATAGACCCAACGGGATCCTCCTGGCAATCCTAAGAGCATGGAAAAGAAATACAACTTTCTATATTTGAAACTCTGGGCAAGCTCAGAAGGTACAAGTAAAATCACTGATTAGCCCCTTTTCCTTCTCCATAAGCATACTTGCCAAATGTAGCTGTCTGGGATGTTTCCCCAGTACAGAGCTTGCTGGCGGCGCCTAACACCATCCTAGGGCAGATGGCCTCTTGGCAGAGATCAGACTCCTTCAGCTGTTGAGTAATATGGGGACTAGACTATCAAAAGCAGCAATATTTGGCTTAGACCAAGGCCAACTTGTATCTAAGTGGTTCTTCATAAATCTAAAATATGGTCCAATAAATCCACTCAGTGGCTGAATGTCACTGGCCACAACCATGGAACTGAAGTCCCTTTTAAGAATTCATGGTCAACCCACCTAAAGACGTTCCACTGTCTAGAGCTCAAGGGAATCTGAGAAGGTTGCCTGCGTTCGCCCGAGATACACTCAACAGTAGCCAGTAAATAATATTCTTCTCTGTTACTTTTAAAAGTAAAATTATTCAGTTAGGTGAGCTTAACTGGAATGCTGCAGGCAACTTGGGCTTCATTTCAAAACCTGTTTGTAAGGCTGTCAAATTGGTAGACGTCCAGTCAGAAAGCTTTGTAAAAGGGTTCCATTACCACCATCCTGGCCTCGACTGCAGGGCTGAGTGTGTGGATACATGTGTGTCCATTCTTGTAGCCTCAAACAATTTTCTTTTTCCTCTTCTGGAATCTCTGAATTCACTTGTCAGTTGGTTTATAATAGAATTACACTTTGTCAAAAAGGAATAAGCCTAACCATCTCCACCAGGGGATCAGCGTGAAAACCTAGGAGGTGTCAATCTTGTGGATGGTACCTTTGGAAGCACAGTTAGTGTGAATGAGGCTGCGGAGCTGCAAGGCGCTAGCCCTGAGAGACTCTCACTGCTTCTGCCATCACTTGGTCCTCCCAGCATCACCCTTACCCATCACAGTACATGTATAAACAGCTCTATTATATGCCCTGTGGTTGTATTTTCAATTAACATTCAGAATACTATGAAAGCATCAGTAATAGTCCCATTTTAAAGATAAGGAAAAACCAATGGTTAGTGTTGTAACCTGTCCCAGGTTATAAAGCAGGAGCCTCAGGAGTGAAATTCACCTCTGGCTAACTCCGAAGCCTGTTCTCTTATTATATCACATTGCCTCTTTATACACGGCCTTGCTGACATCTTTTAAAAACCCTCCTTCTATTGCTCTGCCAGGAATAAAGCAGTCAGAGCTTTTTCTCTCCTAGGAAAAGTCTTACCTCTTTCTGAAGTTTAGTTCATTTAAATTTTTCTACTATACTCAGCTCTTTGAATAATTTTTAAAATCCATGACTTTATAGTATATCCAGCTCACTCTCATTATTGGGAACAGGAGCAGCAGTATCCTCTGACTTTCTTCATCCTAACTGGAAGTGGAAGTCTTTTTCTCACTTCTCTTGGTAACTCCCTCTTCTGTTGTTGTTTGGTCATTAAGTCATGTCTGACTTTTGCAACCCTACAGACTGTAGCCCACCAAGCCCCTGTGTTCATGGAATTTCCCAGGTGAGGATATTGGAGTAGGTTGCCATTTCCTTCTCCAGGGGGTCTTCCTGACTCAGGGATCAAACCCGTGTCTCCTGTATTGGCAGGTGGATTCTTCACCACTGAGCCACCCAGAAGCCCCCCATCTTGAGTACCTTATGTTTATATCTAAGTCTTCCTCCATAGCTTTCCTTGAGAGGCAAGTTAAGCCCAGTAAAAAACTCTCAGAAACCTTATCTGTCCTATCCCTTCTACACAGACATTTACTGAGATTTTTTAAAAGACCCAGAAACTATCTTCATAAAAACAAATCAGAGTAGATACTACATTTGGGGTTGCAAAAATTCTACCAAAAACTGAACAGCAACATGTATGCTAATTAATCTGGAATGTAGCATTTAGAATTTTGCAGATGGCAAACAAGTATCTAGCAATGAAGGGCCATAATATATATAATATCCATAATATACAAAGGCCTTAACTCATCTGTATTCAGACATAAGATTTTGTTTCCTTGCTCCTATCAAGTCTGACCCAGGAAGGACTTAGGGCAGAGTCAGGTTTGCTTGCTCTCATTTCTCTCGTGAGGCCTCTGAAATCCAGAGAGAGTGACCACACAGAGTCATACAGCCTGCAAGAGGTGGAGGTAGACCCAGGCTCTGCCAGCCCAGTGCTGCTCCCGTTCCGATGCTTGTTCAACTGCAACACTAGGCAAATGTGCCATAATAGCCAAGGGTGTATTTAAAAAAAAAAACTTTTTATTTGAAAATAATCTCAAAAATATACAGAATAGTTCAAGGAGCACCCACACCTGCTTCACGCAGGTTCGCTATTGCTAGCATTTCACTTCATCTGCTTTGTGATCCGCTACTGTCTGTCTGTTCAGGGCCTCCTGGGTGGCAGAGTGGTAAAGAACCCACCTGTTAATCCAAGAGACGTGCGCTTGGCCCCTGCGCGGGGAAGATACCCTGGAGAAAGAAACGGCAATCCACTCCTGTATTCCTGCCTGGAAAAACTCCCATGGACAGAGGAGCCTAGGGAGCTGCAGTCAATGGGATCACAAAAGAGTTGGAAACGACTGAGCGACAGAGCAACACACACATATCCGTCTGTCCGTCCATCCACATAACAATCTTTTCTGAACCACTGAGAAGACATTGTATAATTATGGCCCTTTACCCTTAAATACTTGAGTTTATATTCCCTAAGAGTAAGAATATTTCCCTACACACTACAGTACAAAGATATTTTAAAATGATAACATCTTCTACTACCTATATTCCCTTTTGTTCACTGACCTAAGAATACATTTTTAGCATTTTCCCCCTACCATCCAGGGTCCAGCATAGGACCAGTTACCACATATGCTAGTTGTCACTGCCCTTTAATATTATTTAATCTGGAACATTTCCTCAGCCTTTGTCTTTTATGACATTGACATTTTTGAAGAATATAATCCCCTTTTCTTTCTTCCAAGAATGATCTTCATTTTTCATTTCTCTAATGTTTCCTTGTGATTAGGTTCAGATGGTACGCTTCCAGATGGGATACTGCAAAAGAGATGCCGTGTCTTTCTCGGGTTCTCACATCCAGAGGCACATGATGTCCATCTGTCCCTCGCGGTGACATTAATTTTGATCATGTGGTCAAGTTGTTGCCTGGTTTTTCCATTATATACTTATTATTTTTCCCTGAAACTAATAAGAACCTTGGGGCAACACCTTAAGACCATAAAATAGCTTGCTCCTCCTCAAGGATGATTTTTATAACAGTATTTTCACTATGTTATAAAAAAAAAAATGACCTCTACATTGTAAAAGAAACCTAGGTTTTACTTATTATTCTTGAATAAGTTCCATGCCAATTTTAACATCTGTTTTTATTACAGTACATGTACACTGGTGTGTTTATTAAAAACCATTCATTAACTGTCTGCTATCTTGGGTAGGATACTGGCAATTTGATTTTTAAATTCAGATGGTATCAATGCCCTAATCTGGTTCAATTAAAAAGAAATCTCTTTAACTTATGCAACAGTAGGGATATAGAAATTAAATTAAGGTATATCACTGCAAAAACATTCTATTAAAAAAAGAAACATAAAAGAACTTACTCCTATTTGTTCAAATTACATATGGATTCTGGTTATAATGGTATTAGTTATTATCCAGGCTTTTCTAAATAGTACTATTTGAGGTGAACTTTAATTCAAGGTCTTAACTTGGATTAAATATAATTAGCTTATATAAAATGTCTGAATGGCCAAGTGATTTTAGTTTCGGAGTTTGGTAACAAGCAGAAAGGAGGCAATTTTTGGAAGTCAGAGTAAATTTAAGAAAAAAAAAATTTTTTTTCAGAAGTTGCTTTTAAATTTAAAAAAATACTATGGCTATTGTTTTAGTTTTTAAAGATGCCTCCTTTCTCATTTTGCCACCACAGTTTGCAACATACATGAGAGCATGTTTCACAAACTGTCATCATGCTGAGTGGGTATGCCACTAATTCAATAATTCTTTCATAGAAATAAGGGAACCAGGGCCGGTAGGCCAAAAGCTTTCGCTCCTAAAAAGAATATAAACTTTGCTATAGCCCCTCTTTTCTCTTTTGAGCTCAATCTCTCATCTATAATTTTGCCATATTTGCAATACAATAAAATTCCAGGCTTTATGACAGAAGAGATATTTTTTGGTTTTGTTGGTTTCTTTCTTTTTTTGCTTGTTCTTTTTTTTTTAATCAATAGAATTCAACAACCAAAGCTTTAATGTTTCAGGGATTTTTTTGTTGTTTGTTTGTTTTTGCTCAGGGGTTGCGGGGAAGCATTTGTAGCCATGGGAGGAAGAAAGGGAGAGGCATGAACTCTCAGCAAGGAAGCTCAAACACACGACTGACAAGCGAGGCGAAAGCAGCAGCCCTGTCTGTTGGCCCATGGATACCACCAGCTGCAGAATTTACCAACATTATGGAAACCACACCCACCAGATGTCACGCAATACAACTGGAAGCCAAATATCTCTGGGCTCAAGGCACGACTTTCCATACTCTTTCCTCCCATGTTTCATGTTAAATAGCAAGGTGTCTTCAGGGGGCCATCAGCAGGGACAACAGGGACCTTATAACAGGATAACAGGGGTAACAGTCCAAGTACAGGGCTTAATGACATGGCCGTCCCCACCAGACAGGCTTCAGTACTAAGGTCCACCTCTTCCAGGTCTTTTCGTTGATGTTGTTAAGAAGCGATCTTAGCTCAGATTCTACGTGTCAGGGGCAAGAGAAACTTAACTGGCTACAAGCCAGTTAAGGATTTTTGTGGCTTACCAGGCTTATTATAAAATAATAATAATGATAACTGTTTTTGCCATTGGGAAGAAAAGAATGTTTTCTTTTTGAATGTTTGAAAATATTTAGAGTCACTTTTCCACTCATTATTCTTTCCTTTATTTTTAATTGGAAGAGAAATGCTTTACAATGTTGTGCTAATTTCCACTCATTCTTTATACCCATTCTATTCAGTATGGTAGCCACTAGCCACACATAGCTATTTACATAAAATTTTAAATTCTGTTCCTCAAGCACATCAGCCACATTCAAGTGCTCAAGGGCATCTGTGCTTAGTGACTATCGTATTGGACAGCACAATATAAACACAAAACATTTCCATCAACACAGAAAATTATTTTAGTGTTGCTCTAAACTCATCTTTTTAAATGAGCCATTATAATTCAATTTTCCTTATACTATGGAACAAAACAATCTTCCTGCATGCTTATACGAAATAAATATATGGATACAATCCAAATACTGTATAGGCAGGGATGAGACAAAGGTGTTGGAAGGACTGATGTTGAAGTTGAAATTCCAACACTTTGGCCACCTCATGCGAAGAGTTGACTCATTGGAAAAGACCCTGATGCTGGAAGGGATTGGGGGCAGGAGGAGAAGGGGACGACAGAGGATGAGATGGCTGGATGGCATCACCAACTCGATGGACATGAGCTTGGGAAAACTCCGGGAGTTGGTGATGGACAGGGAGGCCTGGCATGCTGTGATTCATGGGGTCGCAAAGAGTCGGACACAACTGAGCGACTGAACTGAACTGAACTGAGACAAAGGTGGGGGTGATCTCTATAATACTGCCGCAAACACACGCTGTCCTCACAAAGCCCTGTGATGCTACCAACTTGCTGGATAATATTCAGAGGCCTGCCTGGATGGGTGTTCCATGACAAAGAAGCAAGAATTCTTTCTTACGCGTCACCTTAATTTGTTAATGATGCCACCTATATCAAACAATTTACATCAGAAGTTTCCTTACTTGCATTTCCAAATGTGTAAAATAAATCATGTCCTTTGGAAAAGAGGCTGCCCAGCTTCACAGCTTTGTAATTGAGGTACTTTAATGCCAAGTAACGCAAAGAGTCGGACACGACTGAATGCCAAGCAAACATCGTAGGCCACAGCTGTTTCTAAAAAATTTTATGAACAAGAACAGGAGGCCAGTATAATATAAATCCACAAATGATGCTTCTGATTCCCAGGCTCACCCGCTGTGAGGGCAGGGAGGCCAGGCAACTCAAGAGGAGCCACGTGGGCTTCTCTGCCACGCTGTAACCCCTGGGGTACGGTGAGGCGCGGGGCACATGGGGTGCAGACCTTTGGCCCTGCCCTGAGGATGCTGTGTCAGACCACCCAGAGCACGAGACAGGCAGCCCTTGCACACACGCGGGCGCCTCTGCCCTCACCCGTGCAGGGTGTGTCCAGGTGCTGGTCTAACTCTGCCTCAGCTTCCTTGAGGTCCTCCCATCCTCCCTGCAAAACCACCCAGCCCCTCAACCCATTACCCACTTTCTCCTCCCCAGTCCCAGTTTCTTCTTATTCACAACAGACAAAGAAGGTGGAAAAAAAAAAAAAGGTTTCTCCTAATTTCCTCTGCTCCATCATCAAAAGCAAAAAAAGATCTGCTATTTTTCTTTGGGATTGGTAACTGTTCTTTATCAGATTCTCATAAAGATCACAGAGCTACCACCCAAGAGAAGCTAAAAAAAATTCCCTGTGTCCACCTGGCCAGTTAGCAGTTCCTGTGCTGTCTGTAAGACTTTCTGCTCATTCCCCTCCTGCCCTCTCCTACCCTCTCCCACCCAGCTCTCCCCACGTACCTTGGCCTTCCCATCCTGGGCGGACATGTATCCAACACACATGCTCTCGGTCGTGTGGCTCCACAGAAATTCCACTGCCAAGGAAGGGAATACAAATAGGCACATTCAGATCACAGATGGAAAATAAATCTCTGCTTTTTAATAGAACAGTTAAAGATAGCTTTATATTTAACACACTCGGCTCCCGACTTTCCATTCGCTCCTTCATAAATGTCAAGATGATTTAGTACTCAAAACTGTGTAATGCCATTTACTGTAAAATGAAAAATGTATTTCTTTCTTGTCAAAACTTATGATTATTACATGTAAAATAAATGCTCCTCTGTTTGAAACTTGTAACATTAAACACACACACATGCACACACACTCATGCACACAGTATACAATGATTTAGTAAACGTAATATTCCATAACGTAGTTTCCTTCAAAACACACACACACACACACTCCCTAGATCAAAGTTTTTTAAATATCATTCTCTATGAAAAGGAACCAGGGTTCCTTGGAGAAATGTTGATTCCAGGGCCTGGGCAGAGAAAATATTAAACGAATCTGGAACATCTTTTTGTGCCAGAAGATGAGGAAGTCCTCGAAGAATGATGAAAACTTGGGAAAGGGCCCATGGATCAGCCTGAAGAGACCCCCAACTGGCCATATCTGTGTCATCTAAGTGTCAGAATAAATTATAACAGTAAGAATTATCATCACTAAACAAAATTAAAATCAACAAGCCCATAAGACCTAGGTCCCAGGTCCCAGCCTGTCTAACTAATACAAACAAATAGGAATAAGTAAAACGGGGCAGAAGAGAAAGCACTTCCTTGAGGCTGAATGCCAATGAATAAATACAGAAGAAATAATAGAAAAGCATCACACTTTCAAAAACTAGGAAAATTTGGAAAGGAGTATGCTTTTACGTGGTCTCAATGGAAACTCTCCAGAAAATTCTTACGAAATACAAAGGGGCAAGGGTAAGCTCACTGTGGAGAAACGCAACGGACCCCACTTTAATCAAGTGATGGAAGCTAACATCACCGAGTAAGGGGCAAATCAACACAACTGGTCTCTGGATCAGACACCCTGAGACTCACCGCCACTTCTGCAGCATTCCCACTAAAAACAGAGACTCAGAATTACAGGAGGAAACGCCGCACAAATCTGACATAGGAACACTAAGAAATAACTGACTTGAACTCTTCAAAAGATGTCAAAGTAAAAAAATATAAATAAAGTTGAGAAACTGTTCCCATGTAAAGGCAACGAATGCATCCCAGGGAATTTCCTGGTGGTCCAGGGGTTAAGACTCTGTGCTTTCACTGCTAAGGGCCCAGGTTCAATCCTGGTCAGGGAACAAAGATGCCACGAGCTGCGCAGCATGTCCAAAAAGTAAATAAAGAAAGAAGACAAAGACGATATGACAACTAGAGGCAATGTGTCCTTCTGGGATGGAGCCTGGATAGAGGTGGGAGGTGTTTGAAGGGACATTCCTGAGATAAGTAATGGACTTTGAAAACGGACTATGGATTAGATAATAGTGTGGTATCAACATTCAGTTCAGTTCAGTTCAGTCGCTCAGGCGTGTCCAACTCTTTGTGACCTCATGAATTGAAGCACACCAGGTCTCCCTGTCCATCACCAACTCCAGGAGTTCACTCAGACTCATGTCCATCGAGTCCGTGATGCCATCCAGCCATCTTATCCTCTGTCGTCTCCTTCTATCCTGCCCCCAATCCCTCCCAGCATCAGAGTCTTTTCCAATGAGTCAACTCTTCGCATGAGGTGGCCAAAGTACTGGAGTTTCAGCTTCAGCATCATTCCTTCCAAAGAAATTCCAGGGTTGACCTTCTTCAGAATGGACTGGTTGGATCTCCTTGCAGCCCAAGGGACTCTCAAGAGTCTTCTCCAACACCACAGTTCAAAAGCATCAATTCTTTGGCGCTCAGCCTTCCTCACAGTCCAACTCTCACATCCATACATGACCACAGGAAAAACCATAGCCTTGACTAGACGGACCTTAGCCGGCAAAGTAATGTCTCTGCTTTTGAATATACTATCTAGGTTGGTCATAACTTTTCTTCCAAGGAGTAAGCGTCTTTTAATTTCATGGCTGCAGTCACCATCTGCAGTGACTTTGGACACCAAAGAAACTGTTTCCACTGTTTCCCCATGTATTTCCCATGAAGTGATGGGACCAGATGCCATGATCTTCATTTTCTGAATGATAAGGTTTAAGCCAACTTTTTCACTCTCCTCTTTCACTTTCAACAAGAGGCTTTTTAGCTCCTCCTCACTTTCTGCCATAANAAAAAAAAAAAAAAAGTCTGACACTGTTTCTACTGTTTCCCCATCTATTTCCCATGAAGTGATGGGGCCAGATGCCATGATCTTCGTTTTCTGAATGTTGAGCTTTAAGCCAACTTTTTCACTCTCCTCTTTCACTTTCAACAAGAGGCTTTTTAGCTCCTCTTCACTTTCTGCCATAAGGGTGGTGTCATCTGCATATCTGAGGTTATTGATATTTCTCCCAGCAATCTTGATTCCAGCTTGTGCTTCTTCCAGTCCAGCGTTTCTCATGATGTACTCTGCATAGAAGTTAAATAAGCAGAGTGATAATATACAGGCTTGACGTACTCCTTTTCCTATTTGGAACCAGTCTGTTGGTCCATGTCCAGTTCGAACTGTTGCTTCCCGACCTGCATACCGATTTCTCAAGAATCAGGTCAGGTGGTCTGGTATTCCCATCTCTTTCAGAATTTTCCACAGTTTATTGTGATCCACACAGTTAAAGGCTTTGGCATAGTCAATAAAGCAGAAATAGATGTTTTTCTGGAACTCTCTGGCTTTTTCTATGATCCAGCGGATGTTGGCAATTTGATCTCTGGTTCCTCTGCCTCTTCTAAAACCAGCTTGAACATCAGGGAGTTCATGGCTCACGTATTGCTGAAGCCTGGCTTAGAGAATTTTGAACATTACTTTACTAGTGTGTGAGATGAGTGCAATTGTGCAGTAGTTTGAGCATTCTTTGGCATTGCCTTTCTTTGGAATTGGAATGAAAACTGACCTTTTCCAGTCCTGTGGCCACTGCTGAGTTTTCCAAATTTGCTGGCATATTGAGTGCAGCACTTTCACAGCATCATCTTTCAGGATTTGAAACAGCTCAACTGGTATCAACATTAAACTCTGTGATTTTGCTAACTATACTATGATTACTTAGAAGAATCTTGTTCTTAAGAAATATGCACTGAAGTATTAAGAGTTAAGACTTTATCTCTTTACCTTGCTCTCAAGTCATTCAGAAAAAAAGAGTACACGTTTAAATGTGTGTATGTGTAAAGGGAAGAGAGATGGAAGGAAGAAGTAAAAATGGAAAAACAAACGGGGGAAATAAAAACAAAGAGCAAATGCACATAAAGAAATCACAGGTGTCCCCTGTTCTATTCTCAAAATGTCTGCATAAATTTGAAATTATATTTGAAAGTTACAGAAAGAAAAATCCTGAGATACAACAAAACTCTGTCACCTTCAGGTACTTACTTGCAAAACTCTATGCTGTTTTAAAGGCATTTTTAAAGCTCTGATGCACTTTTACAAATATTTCACAAGTCCCGGATAATAAAACTGCCTTGCTCAACTCCAAGCCTCCAGGTCCTGAGCCATCCATCTCTCTATGAGCTAATTAGGTCTGAAGACAGTGTGTGGGCTGAGACACAACTCTGGGCTCCGCCGTCCTGACTCTGAAGCCCTTGCCAGACACGTGGGGAAGGCAGAGGTCTGAGAGGCAGCTCTGCGCTCCTCACAGAGCAGCTCACTCTCATCATTAACTCATTCGCAAACGGGCAACCTGTTCTGTAGCGCTCCGCCTACGAGTGCAAGAAAACAGCGTCAGGCAGTGAAGCAAGCTCTCTCCACCAGATGCTTTTTCTTCCTCACACATCTGCTTTGAACTTCAAAAAGCCTGACGTCCAGAGCAAGGTCTGGGATATTCTAAATAGCCTAATAGAGCAAAGGCATTCAAGTCTTACCAAATTTCCCTAGTGTGGTGCCAATGCAATTATATTTAAATACAAAATTCAGGTTATTTCCAACACTGTGACCTCTCTTTATTCCCCAAACGTTAAGGTGATAACTGCTCATGAATTAGCCAAAAAAAAAAATACATGGAAATATAGTCAATTTAATCATGAAAGTAAAGGATAAAAATATTGCGTGTTATTTTTTAAGGCACAATTTTGATGATTTCAAACTGCATTATTCTCTCTGAAAATATAGCCTGCTTTAAGGAAATGTAACACACACAAAAATTGAGACTTAGAAAGAGGATAAAGTGGGTATAATGATTGATCACATTAAATATTTTTCTATTGAACGGTTATCAATAAAGTGTCTAGATACAGAGTTTGCTGCTGCTGGCTGCTAAGTTGCTTCACTTGTGTCTGACTCTGTGCGACCCCATAGACGGCAGCCCACCAGGCTCCACCATCCCTGGGATTCTCCAGGCAAGAACACTGGAGTGGGTTGCCATTTCCTCTCCAATGCATAAAAGTGAAAAGGGAAAGTGAAGTCGCTCAGTTGTGTCCGACTCCTAGCGACCCCATGGACTGCAGCCCACCAGGCTCGTCTGTCCATGGGATTTTCCAAGCAAGAGTACTGGAGTGGGGTGCCATTGCCTTCTCCGAGATATAGAGTTTAGGAGTTCTTAAAGTAACTCAATGTCTAGAAATTCAGTCTTCCTTCACTCTTTTCACAAATAAACAAAAAAGGAGGTGCATTTACTGACACTTTTTTTTTTTTGCCCGACCTCATGGCATATGGGATCTTAGTTACCCGACCAGGGATGGAATCTGTGCCCCATGCAGTAGGAGCATGGAGTCTTAGCCACTGGACTGCCAGAGAAGCCCCTGACACACTCTCTTTAATAACAATTCAAATCAGTTACTAGTTTAGGATAGCTTGAGACACTCAGCAGGAATTATCTACGATTTAAATTATAAAATGCTTTTGAAAAGAAATCTTATTTATTTTAGTGTATATCTTAACTCAGTAATTTAATACACCTATTAATAATAATTTAACAAATTATTTCCTGTTGGAGGACTTCAGGGAAGCAGGAGAGGAACTCACAGTGATAATTTTTCATCTGCCAAGCATTGCATTTCATAGTGGAACTCAGCAAAGCCTGGATGGGGAACTGGGGCTCAGAGAAGGGCGATAACACTCTCATAAAATAATGGGAGTATGACCGTTTGGAAATACACTGCTGTAATTTGTGGTAGTTATGGTCTGCAAGTGTGCCATGAACACTGAATTAGCAAACACTGAGCCATTGCTCCCAAGGGAAATACAAGGTTAAGGTCCTGCAAGCCTCTGGTGACAAAATTTTCAAGAAGTAACCTTATTTGATGTGTATTTTCTGTTTAGAGACACCTATATAACATATGGTGGTTTAGTTGCTAAGTCATGTCTGACTCTTGGGACCCCATGGACTGTAGCCCGCCAGGCTCCTCTGTCCATGGGATTCTCCAAGCAAGAATCCTGGAGTGGGTTGCCATCCCTCCTCCAGGGGATCCTCCGGACCCAGGAATCAAACCCGGCTCTCCTGCACTGCAGGTGCGTTTTTTACCAACTGAGCTACGAGTGAAGCCTCTGTAACATATATTCCTTATAGATAATTAACTTTGTCCAATATTTCTTTATAATAATACACTAGCCAAGAAGAGCTCAATACTTTCTTGACCCTGGATGACCTGCCCACAAGTTTCTTTGGCTTTCAGCCTCACAGCAATGCTGTCCCTTATGCTCTTTCTATCATTTGTCATCTACTGACTCCATGAGTTCTGCTACTTTTCCAGCTCAAATTTTCCCCCACTCTGCTCATGCCCACAAATGACTGGGAAAGTGCTGGGAGTACTGGTTTTTCAATTACAAGTAAATTTCATCAAGCAAGAAGAGTCACAAATTTTCATGAATCTGAAAATAATGAGGATGGACTCCTTTTATCATAATGACATACACTTCAACCTAACAATTCTACCTTTAGGTAGAGTGTACAGATATGCCTTTGTATGTATAAAATAACATCTTTACACAGATATTGACTGAAGTAATTTTAATTAGGAAGAAACTGGAAATATTAACAGCACGGTTGTCTTTTGGTGGGAGCATATATGAACAACTATGGCACCCTATTCAATAGAATACTATGCAGTAATTACAAAAGAGAAAGCTCTATGGGGATGATATGGAACCATCACACTAAGTGTTTTTTCAAACATTTTGCCGGGAACCACAGTAAAACCAAAGCAAAACAAAAAAGCCCCATACACTGTCACTGAGTACGTGGGTTCTTTCTATTTTGTGGACTGTTTATATTCTATGTGCTTGACTCACTAAATTAGACCTCATTAATGTGACATGCTACAGTTTGGAAAAAAACACTAATCTACAAAATACACAGTTTATCTAAAACAAAAGACAAGGTGAAGAAAGATGGGGAAAAATGATGCTGCTCATTTCTGTGAAAGAAAATAAAAGGGCACCATGGATGACTCATGTTTGTAAATACATGGAATCTTCTGGAAGAACATCAGAGGAACCAGCAACAGTGGTTATCATGAGAGAGGCAACTGGTGATTTAGGAAGCTGAGAGGGGGGGCAACCTACTTTTCGCCACACATCCAGCAGCTGAGATGCTGCCCTCCAGTGCAGAGGGTACAGGTTTGATTCCTGGTCAGGGAAATAAGATCCCACTTGCCTCGCAGCCAGAAGACCAAAACCTAAGACTGAAGCAGTATTGTAACAAACGCAATTACATAGAAGAAAAGCAAAGATGTAAGTCCTACTCAGTAAAGGAGCTGTATTTCTTACCACTGGTGACACCAAGAAGTCTATAATGTATTTCTGGATTTTAGGGACTAAAATTTCTTCTATACTAAAAAATTTTATGGTAATAGTATTAAAAATGATTCTAATAATAATACAATTAATTGGGCAGGTGCTATATCCAAGTACCAGGAGTTTTCCACATGTAGGGGACCACAAACTCCAGTAACATTCAGGGTTAATGAGTGGCCTGGAGTGGTACATCTGAGCCTGAGAATGTGTTGTCTGAAACAGCATTTTGGTGTGGTCAAGCTCAAGCTGATTTCCATTTAAAGAAGCCTCTGGCCTCTTGGTAAGGATCATGCTCCTGTGGTTTTATGCCTCAACTACTGATTTGAAAAAAGCTTTTGTGTTTTAGAAGGCCAAAGCCCAAGGTATGGTGTTGTTGTTCAGTCACTCAGCCATGTCTGACTCTTTGCAACTGCATGAACTGCAGCGTGCCAGGATTCCCTGTCCTTCAGTATTTCCCAGAGTTTGCTCAAACTCATGTCCATTGAGTCGGTTATGCCATCCAACCATCTCATCCTCTGATGCCCCCTTCTCCTCCTGCCCCCAATCTTTCCCAGCATCAGGGTCCTATCCAGTGAGTCAGCTCTTCACATCTGAAGACTACTGGAAATGCCTAGGTGATGAAAAGACCTTCATGAGAAAACGCTAACACCTAAAGCAAAGCTACCTTTCTGAATGGGTTTAAGTTATGAAAGATGAACACAGGATTCAGTAGGATTCTTCTCCCATAAATGTCTTTAAACACATCCCAGCAAAACAGCATGATGTGAAATAAGGTCAACACTACTTAACCTGTTCCAGTGCTGGAGAATGGATGAGGTGGGGACGTCCCGTTCATGTGCTCCTCAAGGAAGACAAGCTAATGGCCTTCTGGGGACAGTTGGAATGGATCTGTACATAATCTCAGAGGCCAAACTGAAAAGTTGTTCTGAATGCATTGGAACAGATGAATTCACCTGTGGTATAATGTCCAAGAGCAGCTGGCCTACAGCTTAGGGCCCTCCACTGCATGAGACAGCCTTCAGCTCTGGTGCAGGACCTCCCTTTTAGTGACGGTTAAGTCAGCACCTTCCCTGGTTAATACAAGGAATATAAACCACCCCTTAAATGATGCTCCCCCTAGGATACCTCCTTCTCTTTCAAAATGATTCACATGTCATCCTGTTTAAGCAAAACAAAGTTTCCTTACCAAGGTTGCAAGCAAGTTTCTTCTATTCAAACAGATTCTCTTTTCTGACAAGAAAGAAGCCCTCAGCTACCTTTTTTTTAAAGTTGTTCTCCAATTGTTGTTAACAACCCCCAGCTGCACTAGCTCCCACACCCATTTAAAACTCCTCTGCCTGGCTTCATATCCTAGACTTTTTTGCAAAGGAAACAGAACTCTAAAATCAGAACCGTCTTGGGCTGGGCAGTTGCCAAGTCAGCTGCCGCTCCTTAGCCTTAGGTCAAATGGCTTATCCTAGGACATTTTGCACAGTGTTTAAGTTACTCCTTATTGAATAAAGATAAACTCATTTTTTAAAATGGGAAGGAAGAGGAACTGTAAATGGAATAATCTCATCTTATTTCTGTAGATTTTCCCCCCCGGGTAGTGAGGCTCTTTATAACCCAGTCGGGAGTTCATTCAAGGATGCTTTCCTGTCCTGACACGGAATCCTTAAGATTCATAAAATGCATGTCCCATGATTACCATGAAGTAGCCCTGAGTTGGCTTGCTTCCTTGAAAACTTTCACCACTGAACTGTCTTGGGAACTATGGGGCTGGAGTTCTATAGAACTCCCTCTACGCCAAGCCAAGAAAATAATTCCTCTCTCTTTTCAAGGCTCACTCCATTTGTTCAAGACTAAAGAAAGATGTTGACTGAAAAAGGAAGAGAAGGATGTGGGTCAAAGAATAAAACAAGCCCTGAAGGATATTATTCAATTCTCTTCCTGTTTTATCATTTTATTGTATTAGAAACTACCAGAAATAAGGGGCCAATGGCTGGAACTTGGAAGTTCTCTGCTGAAAAGGAAAGCATTTGGTGAAACAAGTTATACTGAAACATGATTTCATTCATTCAACAAATATTTTTTTAGGCTTTATTTCATGTGAAAGGTGATCTCTATTACCCTGTGAGCGGATAAAAACTGACTATAAAAATCTTTCAAAATGTTTTTCTGAGAGTTTAAGGAGAACCAAAGTAATAAGTATTATATATTCACTAATATTTTAAGTCTTTGTATTCTTTATTTCAGATGGAAAATGTTGTGGTCAAAAGGAAAGATACTATATGTTTAGATTATAGCTAGAAGCACACTACTCATGATGGAGGAGACTATGACAGATGAAAATAAGTCTACTTCCAATTTTTTTAAGTAAATTAGCAATATTTAACAGTAGAAAAGTTCTGTGATAAAGCAAATGATAGCTATTGATGGTCAACATATCTGTCCTTTAAAAATGAAAGCCAGTTCTGAAAAAATACAGACTGTGGAGCGCTACCTCCATAGGTTAATGCAACTCAGTTGCTGAAAAGTTTTTAATTAATGTCTGCTTTATTCACTTTGCATCTAGGAATAAGTTATTTAATTTGCTCCTTTCCATCTGATCCTTAAATAAGAACCAAGATGCCAGCCTATCTCTTAAGACTACAGTGAAGATGAAATAATCCCAAAACATTGCAGAGGCGCAAAAGAAATGTTTCCAATCATGATACTGGACTTGCTTACAGAACAAAGTTTTAGTTACATTTTTAAGACAAGGTATAACATCAGATAACCAGCCATAAGTACTTCGTTCCCCACTACTGGTCTAATAACTAACTTGCCTTCTTTTTGAGGGTTGTTTTTATGATCGTGTGAGCCCGGCAGACTGCCAGGTCACAAGTGCTCGTGGTGGCATGTGCCATGAAATGGAAATAAGTGACTCTGCCGGGCCCCGAGAATGAAGGTCCTTTGAAGTACATGTGTTTATATGTGCTCACCAAAATTTTAATGCCAGTAAAACCAAAAGGCAGTTGGAATTTTAATTTACAGTAAAATGACCTTTTATCTTTTTAATGTTCCAGGAAGCATCAATCTAACATTTTTTAAGTCATGGCAAGTTTTCGTAACAGTGACAAGAAGAGTACTCAATATAGAACATGGCCTGTTTTGGAAAGAAGTGGGAGAGAATGCTGCATTTCAGTTCTAATTGGGAGCTGAAGAACAGTTGATTTCAGAGAGCAAAGTCTAAAGTGATAAAGCAACTCATTACCCTTTCAAGTAATCAGGTAAGAAACTTCAGAAATTCTCAGAGGAGAAAACACCTGCTGCACCATTTATATAAAGTTCAGACAGGCCCATGCGGGGGCTTCAAAGATAAGGGTAAATTAAATGGGCAGTTTCTTAGGCTGGGCGGGGGGTCCACAGGTGTCCATTTTATTATAATCTTTATAACTTACAAAGTTATTACATTCTTCTTTCAAAAATGCATAAAACATTTCACAATAAAGATGAAAAACAAGGGGGAAAAGTAGCGGGTCAAGCAGAAATAATATGTACAAAATTTAATGATCAGCACCATGAACATACTCCGTGACAGCGGAGAACCTGAAGTTATCACTCCCTGGGTGAGGCGAAGGTGACTTGCTGGGAAAGGAACAATTATCACATGTACTCATCAGACAACCAGCCTTACACTGAGCTGTGGGCCTTCCATCTGTTTAGGAAGAGGAACTCCAACAGATAGGCTTGGTGGAAAGACTGCTGGTTGAACAGGCAGCCTTTTCACCCCTACTAGACCCTGTGCTACTATCCTGAATTGCTTAAGGTTTTCCTCAAATATAAGGAGTTTGCTTCATGCTGTTCCTCACACTACTGCTTCCTATTAACCACTCTAAGGTAAGACCCCTGAACTCCACAGGATCTGCCAGGTTCCCATCAGCATGGAGAGGGTAGGCTACAAGGGAAAAAATGCACCCAAAGAGTGTGATTGGTTGTTCACGCTATATATTTGCATATATTCTATTACTTGTATTGACTCAAGCTTAAAATGGAAAATAACTAGTATTTTCCACTGGAAGGCTTGATGTGCCTTTGTTTACACAATTATTAACCATATTATACTATCACAGCAGCCTCAATAAAGTAGTTCTGTTGAGGCCTGGGAAACACATGGAATTGTACATTAGCAGGTACAAATATATTGGTTTTTTTCCTCTAAAAGCAGAGAGAAAATTAATTATTCTCAGCTGTTTCATTCCAGGGACAAGCATTTGCTTTGTGTTAAAGCAGTGATTTGTAGGCTGGGCTTTGCCAGCATCTCCTGATTTGGGGGGTGGGAGGTGGTGGGATAGGTGTTGCATACACATTCACGTCCAAATTGTCCTTTTACAAGGCTGTTTGAAAAGGCTGTCTTCTGGGATCCGTTTACACTGTCGCCAAATATTCTTGTTCCTGGACACTTGTCATTATCCAACATTTCCGACCCATCTTGTTTGTTTTTTAAGAGCATGGGAGGATATTTTATGTGACATTTCATTTTTCTGGAAGAGTGGTCAATTTCTTTAAAAATTTCTCCTATGGAATCAGTAAAGAGATTCCATGTGGCACTTAATTGATTCCCCTAATAGTTACTTGGAGCCTACAATGTAGGGTGGGTACAAAGCTGGATTTGACACAATCCTTGTGACATCGTATAGGAGATAGGGATCAAGACCAACCCCATGGAAAAGAAATGCAAAAAAGCAAAATGGCTGTCTGGGGAGGCCTTACAAATAGCTGTGAAAAGAAGAGAAGTGAAAAGGAAAGGAGAAAAGGAAAGACAAGCACTGAATGCAGAGTTCCAAAGAATAGCAAGGAGAGATAAGAAAGTCTTCCTCAGCGATCAATGCAAAGAAATAGAGGAAAACAACAGAATGGGAAAGACTAGAGATCTCTTCAAGAAAATTAGAGATACCAAGGGAAAATTTCATGCAAAGATGGGCTCGATAAAGGACAGAAATGGTACGGACCTAAGAGAAGCAGAAGATATTAAGACGAGGTGGCAAGAATACACAGAAGAACTGTACAAAAACGATTTTCATGACCAAGATAATCACGATGGTGTGATCACTCACCTAGAGCCAGACATCCTAGAATGTGAAGTCAAGTGGGCCTTAGAAAGCATCACTACGAACAAAGCTAGTGGAGGTGATGGAATTCCAGTTGAGCTATTTCAAATCCTGAAAGATGATGCTGTGAAAGTGCTGTGCTCAATATGCCAGCAAATTTGGAAAACTCAGCAGTGGCCACAGGACTAGAAAAGGTCAGTTTTCATTCCAATTCCAAAGAAAGGCAATGCCAAAGAATGCTCAAACTACTGCACAACTGCACTCATCTCACACGCTAGTAAAAGTAATGCTCAAAATTCTCCAGGCCAGGCTTCAGCAATACGTGAACCATGAACTCCCTGATGTTCAAGCTGGTTTTAGAAAAGGCAGAGGAACCAGAGATCAAATTTTGGGGGGGCTCCAAAATCACTGCAGATGGTGACTGCAGCCATGAAATTAAAAGATGCTTACTCCTTGGAAGAAAAGTTATGACCAACCTAGATAGTATATTCAAAAGCAGAGACATTACTTTGCTGACTAAGATCAAAGATGATGCTGTGAAAGTGCTGTGCTCAATATGCCAGCAAATTTGGAAAACTCAGCAGTGGCCACAGGACTAGAAAAGGTCAGTTTTCATTCCAATTCCAAAGAAAGGCAATGCCAAAGAATGCTCAAACTACTGCACAACTGCACTCATCTCACACGCTAGTAAAAGTAATGCTCAAAATTCTCCAGGCCAGGCTTCAGCAATACGTGAACCATGAACTCCCTGATGTTCAAGCTGGTTTTAGAAAAGGCAGAGGAACCAGAGATCAAATTTTGGGGGGGCTCCAAAATCACTGCAGATGGTGACTGCAGCCATGAAATTAAAAGATGCTTACTCCTTGGAAGAAAAGTTATGACCAACCTAGATAGTATATTCAAAAGCAGAGACATTACTTTGCTGACTAAGATCCGTCTAGTGAAGGCTATGGTTTTTCCAGTGGTCATGTATGGATGTGAGAGTTGGACTGTGAAGAAAGCTGAGCACCAAAGAATGATGCTTTTGAACTGTGGTGTTGGAGAAGACTCTTGAGAGTCCCTTGGACTGCAAGGAGATCCAACCAGTTCATTCTAAAGGAGATCAGTCCTGGGATTTCTTTGGAAGGACTGATGCTAAAGCTGAAACTCCAATATTTTGGCCACCTCATGTGAAAAGTTGACTCATTGGAAAAGACTCTGATGCTGGGAGGGATTGGGGGCAGGAGGAGAAGGGGACGACAGAGGATGGGATGGCTGGATGGCATCACTGACTCGATGGACGTGAGTTTGGGTGAACTCCGGGAGTTGGTGATGGGCAGGGAGGCCTGGGTCCTGCAATTCATGGGGTCGCAAAGAGTCAGACACGACTGAGCGACTGGACTGAACTGAGCTAACTGAACTTACCCTCAAACGACTCACAGTCTGGTGATGTGATTGATGCTCATGTTAGGGGAAGCACGGACCTAAACGTCCCATCCTGGCCAGGCAAGATAGTCACCACAAGCAGGAGTTATCTTATTGGTAAGGAACATGAAACTAACAAGCGACCACCAACCGGAAGAATTCAGGAAAGGTAAGGAGAGAGGAGATCACTCCATTTGTCCTGCCAATCTCCCAGAACCCTCCTCGCTGGAATCCATCTTGGCTGAGGGATGCACCTGCCACCAGGAAGGACCCTGAGTCAGAGCGACTGGCCAAAGACAACCTGGAAAGTAACTCAACTGTCATAAAACCCAAGACTGCAAGCCACATGGCAAAAGCAGTTCTCCTGGGTTCCCTTACCCTGCTGCTCTCCACCCGGGTGCCCTTTCCCAGTAAAGTCTCTTCTTTGTCAGCACATGTCTCCTCAGATGATTCATTTCAGGAGTTAGAAAAGAGCCCACTCTCGGGCCCTGGAAGGCGTCTCAGATGCAGTGGAACCTTCTTTAAGCTATTTCCAAGCCCTGTACCCTCCACATCAACCACTGGGGCTCAAAGACCTGTGCTCGATTCCACTCAGATAACTGAATTTAGAAAAAAATATTAAGAAATGCTGGCCTAGCAGGAACAGCAGGCATTCCAGTGCGTGTCTAGAATGTCACGGTGACTGCTACAGAGGTTGGAGATTACACACTGCAAAAAGCACACGGAGAAGGGACAAATCACCTGGGGAGAAGGCTTCCAAAGGATTCCAGGAGGTTCCTCTCTGGGCTGGGTCTTAAAGAAGGAGTTTCCTAACACAGGTAAGAACAGCATGTGAAAATTAATGGCAGAAAGATATAACCCTTGGGAGAGGACAAAGCAATCTGGAGCTGCCAGAACTGAGGTCAGTGGAGACAAGCAGAGGAGGAGGAGTGCGAGTAGGAGGTGACACTGAAAGCTGCTCCAGCACCAGGTCAGGCTGGGCTTTCCCTGTCAAGTGACTTTCCATTTCCCATCTATCTTCTCGGGAAAGAGGACGGAGTGAGTGTGTGTGTGTGTCCTCATTGAAGAATTAAAAGTAGGAGCATGGGAATAACAGTAAGAGACACAGGTTTTGCTTTATTTTAGGATACATAGAAAGTTATTATATAACTTTCAAATAACAAAAACCTATTTGAACGTTAAGCTTAAAACAATCAGTACACCAGTCACTGTACTTCTGTGGTTCTTTTTTGACCACCATCTCTCTAATGCTGGAGTTGGTGTGGCTCTCTAAGACACAGTTCAGTCAAGTTCTCATTTTTGCCCTTTCTACTTCAGCACAGTCAGCTTCCGTGTTTCTGAGCCATGGTAAGTTTCCCTGTGTCATAGAGGGACAGAGGTCTGGACGCAGGATGGAGGTAGGAGATGGATAGAGGTGGGGAGCCTAGAGGTTGCAGAGGCTTAAGAAACAGTCTGGGAAAGAGGGATTTGGGCATGCAAAGTAAGGGGGCACTGATCACCTTTATCCGAGCAGAGAAGTGGAATTCACTGATGCAACTGGAAGTCCTGTGGCCTGAGCTGCCTAAAGGTGCAACAGAACACCTGATTCATCCCTGTAGTTCTTTAGCCAAACCAGAGGCCCATTTGGCAGGGAGAGCATTTCAGAGGTTGATTTGTTATGTATCACTGCATAAATAGGGGCTTCCCTGGTGGCTCAGAGGTTAAAGCGTCTGCCTCCAATGCAGGAGACCCGGGTTCAACCCCTGGGTTGGGAAGGTCCCCTGGAGAAGGAAATGGTAACCCACTCCAGTATTCTTGCCTGGAGAATCCCATGGACAGAGAAGCCGGGTAGGCTACAGTCCACAGGGTCGCAAAGAGTCGGACACGACTGAGCGACTTCACTATTCACTGCATAAATTACCCCAAAATCTAGTGGTTTAAAATGACAAACATTTTATTATCTAAGCTTCTGCAGACTGGGAGTTCAGGAGTGTCTGTGCTGGTTGGTTCTTTTTCAGTATCTTTCAATGAAAAGACTCTGATGCTGGGAAAGATTGAGGGCAAGAGGAGAATAGGGGACAACAGAAGATGAAATGGCTGGATATCACCCCTGACTCAATGGACATGAGTTTGAGCAAACTCCAGGAGATGGTGAAGGACAGGAAGACTGGCTTGCTGCGATCCATGGGGTCACAAAGTGTCGGACATGACTGAGCGACTGGACAACAACATGAGATTGCAGTCCAGAAACCGCCAAGATCCTCTCATCTGCAGGTGCCCCTGGGGCCAAGGCTGTCGGCATGGGGCCCCAGTGCCTTGCTGGCGGTTGGAAGGCGTCACAGTTTTTTGCCACAGGGACCTTTCCGTGGTGCTGCTTGAGTGTCCTTGTGACATGGTAGCTGGTCTTTCCTGGAGTGAGTGAACAACGCCTTTTCTGACCTCGCCTTGGAAGTCACAGACTGTCATCCTGACATATTCTTATGCATTGGAGAGAGTCACTGGGGAGGGAATCTCTCAGGGCTTCCCTGATGGCTCAGAGGTTAAAGCGTCTGCCTGCAATGCCAGAGATCTGGGTTCGATACCTGGGTCGGGAAGGTCCCCTGGAGAAGGGAATGGCAACCCACTCCAGTATTCTTGCCTGGAGAATCCCATGGATGGAGGAGTCTGGTGGGCTACAGTCCATGGGGTCGCAAAGAGTCAGACACGACTGAGTGACTTCACTTTCATATTCAAAAATTATATATATATTAGTATACAAATATACTAAAAAGTATATATATTATACAAAACAATATATTGTATATATATTTTACAAAAAAGTATATGTATATTGTATATAATTATACAAAAAAGTGATACATACAGCAGTTAAGCGGGTTTTTTCTTTTTTTAATTTGGGTAATTGTTTTGTTTTGTTTGGATGTATAGGAAAGAAAGACTTCTGAGCCTTCCTGGTTACTTGATATTACCAAACATTAAGGAGCCATGAGTTGATGAAGTTTGATTTTCATGAGAATTTTATAAAGTGATAAATGAGAAGTCATGGGCCAAACATGAAGCAAATTATGTTGCAGCCTGATCTGGAGCAATTAACGTGGTAAAGCATAGAAGAATCCACTTGAGTTTGGTGTTTGAAACATTCTCCTTTTACAGGCAGGGGCTTATGGCAGATACTTCCTTTCTGATGGGTCTAATCTTCTACTCCTGGGATCTGCAGTGAATAATATTTACATAATCATGACACTACCAATGCTGGCTATTGTCACTGTTTGGATCAAACTCTAACCAGAGTGTAGAAAGCTAGTTGGCTGTAGAACAGAATGCAATGTTCCTTTGACAACAATGGTATGGTTGCTAGAGGCTGAGGTGAGGGTTGGGAATTGTGGAGGAAGAGGAAAGAAGCTTACATAGTCCAAGGGGTGAAGGATGGTTGGAAGAGATGATAAAAGCTGATGAGTCAGGAAGTAGTGCATTAAAGTTGCAATAAAATTAAGTACACAACTTCAGATTAGAGTTCTCACAAAAGTCATGAGGAAAGGTGATAGGGAGTGGTAAAAGCTCTGCTCTTAATTTTTTCCCCCAAGGGAGTCACAAGTTACTGACTAATGGATAAACAGAACAGGAGCACATTCTACAGAATGAAGGTGAATCCCACCAGAACAACCAGAATCAGGGGCTAGCATTCTGAGAACTGGGTCGCGAAGGTGACCTTCACATCTTTCTACCCTTCTGTACACATTTACTTTCTCACCACATACTGAATACATGTAAGTTTCTTAAAGCAAAATATGTAAAGACCCACATCATTGGTAGAAGCTGATAGGAGCCTACATGCACCAGGTTTTAAACTTCACAAACAAATGGAAGACTTCAATTATTCCATACAGCAACACTTTACATTTTATTCTTCTCCTTGACATGGAGAGTAGGAACCAGTGTACAAATGACTGCTTTGGTGATAAAAAACTAACATGAGCTAAAATTCTATGACTTATCTTTAAATATACCTTTAACTCCAAAAATGAAAGGACAAGTTAAAAAAAAAAAAAACAAAACCTCTTACAATTTCCAGAATTAACTTGAATGGGTGAAAGCCCAGGCTCAGTGAAGAACAGAAACTCCATTCTAGCAACAGGCTAAGAAACAGTTTCAATACTGTCCCCTACCCTGCCTCCCAGGACTAAAGACTTTTTCCGAGTTTTTATGGAAGGCTCAGGAACATCCTCTGCATATTTTATTTGGTCTTTTTAAAGGTCATGTTTTAATATTTTATTTATGTATTTATTTGGCTGCGCTGGTCTTAGCTGTGGTACATCAGATCTCTGATCTTTGTTTCAGCACATGGGATCTTTAGATGCAGCATGTGAACTCTTTAGCTGGGCCATGCCAACTCTTGGTTGCAGCATGTGGGATCTAGTTCCCCAACCAGGGCTGGAACCTGGACCCCACCCTGCCCCTTGCATTGTGAGCTCAAGGTCTTAGCCACTGGACTACCAGGGAAGTCCCTCTCTGCATATTTTAAAGACAAACTCCCTGCTACCTAACTGTGGAAGATATTCAAAGGTTTCAACAATGATTAGGATACCAAAGAAGCAAGTAACTATTTGCCTCGGTTTAATTTTTTTTTTTTTTTTGGCTAGGAACAACCTGGGTACTAAGTATAGTGGGTGGAAATAGGAAGAAAATAAATATAGCAAGAAAAATTATGAAGTTGGTGATCAGGTGGCGAAAGAATCATTTTCTATAAAAGTGTAGTGTTTTCCTACCCCCTACCTTTGGCAAATGAGAGGAAAGATTTTTACGGAAGTTCTTCAGGCTTCTAAAGAAAAAATAATTTTTATCCTCATAAGAAATGCTAATTTTTCTATTTTATAGACTCATAAAACTTCAAAATAGGAAGGGACTTGTACTACAGCAATTCACAACAATCATATAATACAGATCAGGTGTCAACCATACTTGGTAAACGGAATTTTATACAAACAGCTGAACTACCACAGCCCTGAGGATGACTTGTAGTGCTTATTAAAAAATTTTTTAAAAACTTTGAGAAGAACAGATAACCACTGAGTAGTATCACCATACATAATGGACTACTGTATAGCAACGAGAGTGAACTATCTACCGTCACAAGTAACATAGATGAAGTTAACAGGCGCAACATTCACCGAAGACATCAGACACCAAGGAAGCATAGTCTATGATCCTATTTATGCAAAATACAAAACCAAATAGAACTAATCAAGGTGTCAGCAGTTTGAATGTTATTAACTCTGAAGGGGTAGAGGCTGGGAAGGGTTATAAGGGAGCTTCTGGGTATAGTAAAGTTCTGCTTTTGATCTACATGCCGGTCACATGGGTGGGTTCAGTTTGGAATATCTTCCAAGCAGCTGCAGTTACAGTGATTTGTGCACTTTTCTGAACGAGCATACAATTCAATTAAAAAGTCAATTAAAGAAAAATAAGATACAGGAGCCCTTGCTAGCTTATGTGGCACTTTCATACGGATATTTTAAATGCCCCTCGCTCTGGATAAATGACTTAGGAAAAGGCACCTCTACGGGTAGAGGCTCCCCCACAAATCCGTGCCTTGTCAAATGGAGGGTGGGCTGGGCTCCATCCCCACTGGTGCACTTTGTTAGAGACAAAGCCACACATCTGGGTGGACATCTGCAAATCTGCAAAATATTTATGGGACCCTTCCTCACCACAGCATTATGAGCAGGCAGGGCGGATATCCTTCTAACGTGGAGGAGGAGGTGGCACAGAACAGTGAGACTGATGCGTGAAGGCATCACAGCTAGTGAGCCATGAAGCCAGGGTGAACTTCTAGGCTAGCAGGTCTTCACGTGATTCCGATTCCTTTCGGGGAGGAGAAGAGCAAGAAGCTTCTCTCTGTGTTTCTGTGTTTACTGCTATGGGTCATCTCAAATGCTCTGTCAAATAAGGCAGGGGATAAATTCATGGTCCGGTATTCTGAATATTGGGCTTTAGTAAAGATGCTAGAGTCTTAGTCCATTTGGAAAACATGCTATAATCATATACCCTGAAATGAATATTCACCTCGTAGATGTTATCCTAGACAGAGAGGTCAGTGGAATAGAGACATGTATACCTATCAATAGAACATCTTGGCCCACTCACAGGTTAAAATGATCAACATAAGGATATAAATTTGTCCATGGCTCGGAAAAAAAGGAAAGAGAAAGACACCCACATGATGTGTAAGTTTAACTTACCCAGAAGTGTCTGCTTATTTTGGGAAGAGTTAGGCTCTGCAGAACACCAGCAGGACCGGAGGACAATCACCCCTCCGAGCACGCCGTCTTCACTGGCCAGGAAGGTGAGCCTAGGCACAAACGACCGGTGGTCATTTTCAGTTCATTTTACTCTTTTCACTCTCAATTTTCATTTGATTATGGGAACAAATCTGTGGGATGAGTAAGATTTTGAAAGATGCATATTTTCTGATACTCGCTGCTGTTCATATCTTGTGAAGGCAGGCTTGAGCCCTAACAGAGACAGCACCAGATGCTGCCAAGGAGACATGAGCAGGGGTGGAGTGTGCATGACCATATTCAGAATGGAATTGGAAACACTGCCAGATTAAAGGCCCAAAACACAAATACAGCGAAAAATGTTCAGCAGCTCCCTTTGATCAGCTCTTCGGGATCACTTACCAGACCCTCCCTGCTGTCAGGGGCATGCCACCAAAAGCTTTCATTTACTACCTTAAATTCAATTTTCAACAAAAAGCCACAAAGTTTATGACAAACGTTTAAAAATGCTCCTGATGGTTTACACAAATAAGGGTGAAACTGTATTTCTGTTATGAGAGTCTGGTGGTTAGAAACGGCCGTGCTTCGGAGAGATCTCACACACTGAACCATTGTGAGCATTTCAGCAACACTGCGTTTTAAAGCCCCTCCTTTTTCCTCCCCAAGGACATCTTCTTCGAACATCTGGCACAGCAAGTGAGCACGTGGAGAACAAATGCAAAATTAACCCAAGTGCTATCAAAGAAAGTCATAAAAATAAAACCCAGCCAAATTGGATTTGGGGGGAGCTTCTGGTTAAACTTAGTAGATTAAATACATGCATTTATCTCCACTCCTTTCTCAAATCCCAGTAAACTGGGGGGAAGGGAAGGGGAAAAAAAAAAAAAAGAGCCATGGCCCAATAAGGACAGAGAAAGAGATGAGGGAAAAACAGAAAAACAGACCTTTAGAAAACAGAAAGAAGACAGACAAGTAGTTGCTCACCTAGCGGACCTGGGAAAGCTTCCATGGGGTAGAGGCGGGGAGGAGGCAGGAAAAAAGGCTGTTTGGAGTTGGGGGACACCTATCAGAAGCCACCCCAGTTTGTCATAAAATCAAAAAAGGACCAGAAATTGGAGGCTTCAAGTTCTGGAGGCAGGAATGCAGGGTGCACCTGAAATAAAGGTGGTTGGTTGAGAGTGTCCAAAAGGATCTTCCAGACCAGGGTGGGTAAACTATGACCTGTCTAGTTTACAGTCTATTTTTGTACTGTCTGTAAGCAAAGAATGTTTATTTTATATTTTAAAGGGTTTTTTTGATTTGTTTGCTTTGCTTTTTTTAAGAGAGAGAGAAGAAGGAAGAGGAAGAGAAGAATCTGTGGTAGAGACCAAAGTGTTGCCCACAAAGTCTAAAATCTACTCTCTAGCCCTTTACAGAAAGTTTGCTGACACTTGATCTCAAGCCCCAAATTCCTGTCTAGAGAGGAAGTTACTCCTCCCTAGCCCTAGAGGAAGCAGGATATTTACTCTCTAGAAAGGCTGAACCAGAGGGACTGGAGGCTCGGGTCACTGGGCTCGGCCCAGAGCAGGAGGGAGGCTCCACACTGAAGTTAGGGGCTGAAGGGGAGCCTTTATGTGAAACAACCTGCTCCCTTCACCCACAGGCTCCACGGACAAGAGAAGGCTGATACCCTCCAAGCAAGAGACTGGATCAGTCCTTTTCAGTCTCAAGAGTATTTCCAGTCTCGATTCAAACCAATTCAAAATTAAGAACCTACTTGAGAGAAACTAAAAACATCACTCATCCTTACTTTATGGGGATGGCTTCAAGATGACAAGTGTGACTCACGTACAAAGGGTTTTCAGCTCAGATTCTTGGTACTTAAAGAGCACAGCTCAGCTCAGTTCAGTTCAGTTGCTCAGTCGTGTCTGACTCTTTGAAACCCCATGGACTGCTACAAACCAGGCCTTCCTGTCCATCACCAACTCCCAGAGCTTCCTCAAACTCATGTCCATTGAGTCCGTGATGCCATCCAACCATCTCATCCTCGGTCGTCCCCTTCTCCTACTGCCTTCAATCTTTCCCAGTATCAGGGTCTTTTCGAATGAGTCAGCTCTTCCCATCAGGGGCCAAAGTATTGGAGTTTCAGCTTCAGTATCAGTGTCCTTCCAATGAACACCCAGGACTGATCTCCTTTAGGATGGACTGGTTAGATCTCCTTGCAGTCCAAGGGACTCTCAAGAGTCTTCTCCAACACCACACTTCATAAGCATCAATTCTTTAGCACTCAGCTTTCTTTATAGTCCAACTCTCACATCCATACATGACTACTGGAAAAACCACAGCCTTGACTAGATGGACCTTTGTTGACAAAGTAATGTCTCTGCTTTTGAATATGCTGTCTAGGTTAGTCATAGCTTTTCTTCCAAGGAGTAAGCGTCTTTGTATTTCATGGCTGCATTCATCATCTGCAGTGATTTTGGAGCCCCCCAAAAATAAAGTCTACCATTGTTTCCACTGTTTCCCCATTTATTGTCATGAAGTGATGGCACTGGATGCCATGATCTTCATTTTCTGAATGTTGAGCTTTAAGCCAGCTTTTTCACTCTCTTCTTTCACTTTCATCAAGAGGCTCTTTAGTTCTTCTTTGCTTTTTGCCATAAGGGTGGTGTCATCTGCATATCTGAGGTTACTGATATTTCTCCCGGCAATCTTGATTCCAGCTTGTGCTTCATCCAGCCAAGCATTTCTCATGATGTACTCTGCATATAAGTTAAATAAGCAGGGTGACAATTTACAGCTTTGACATACTCCTTTTCTTATTTGGAACCAGTCTGTTGTTCCATGTCCAGTTCTAACCGTTGCTTCCTGACCTGCCTAGAGATTTCTCAAGAGGCAGGTGAGATGGTCTGGTATTCCCATCTCTTTCAGAATTTTCCAGTTTGTTGTGTTCCACACAGTCAAAGGCTTTGGCATAGTCAATAAGGCAGAAATAGATATTTTTCTGGAACGCTCTTGCTTTTTTGATGATCCAGTGGATGTTGGCAATTTGATCTCTGGTTCCTCTGCCTTTTCTAAAACCAGCTTGAACATCTGGAATTTCACAGTTCACATACTGTTGAAGCCTGGCGTGGAGAATTTTGAGCATTCTTTGCTAGCGTGTGAGATGAGTGCAATTGTGCAGTAGTTTGAGCATTCTTTGACATTGCCTTTCTTTGGGATTGGGATGAAAACTGACCTTTTCCTGTCCTGTGGCCACTGCTGAGTTTTCCAAATTTGCTGGCATATTGAGTGCAGCACTTTCACAGCATCATCTTTTAGGATTTTAAAGAGTTCAACTGGAATTCTACCACCTCTACTAGCTTTGTTTGTAGTGATGCTTCCTAAGGCCCACTTGACTTCACATTCCAGGATGTCTGGCTCTATTTGAGTGATCATATCATCGTGATTATCTGGGTCATGAAGATCTTTTTTGTACAGTTCTTCTGTGTATTCTTGCCACCTCTTCTTAATATCTTCCACTTCTGTCAGGTCCATACCATTCCTGTCCTTTACTGAGCCCATCTTTGCATGAAATATTCCCTGGGTATCTAATTTTCTTGAAGAGATCTCTAGTCTTCCCCATTCTATTGTTTTCCTCTATTTCTTTGCACTGATCTCTGAGGAGGGCTTTTTTATCTCTTCTTGTTGTTCTTGGAACTCTGCATTCAAATAGGTATATCTTTACTTTTCTCCTCACAGACAACCTAGAATCACTAGCTGTTTCCATTAGGCCTCTGGGAAACACAGAGAGCAAAAAAGCAAAAAGGTAACAGAGGGAAAACTTAGGCAAATATTTTGAGCAGAAGAAAAAAAAAATTAAGGTGGGGGAAGGGGGAAGATTCTCTGGCATTCCAGTGGTTAGGACTTGGCACTTTATGGCAGGGCCCAGGTTCAACCCCTGGTTGAAGAACTAAGATCCTGTAAGTTGCAACCCCCAGAAACACAAGAAAAGAAAGACAGAGGTAAGACATGAGAGAGAAAAAAACATTTTTAATCAGAACAGGCCAGAAGATCCAACAGCTGATAAAAAGGAGTTTCAAAGAAAACAAATTTTAAAAAATGAAAGGGAATAAATTTCAAAAGAAATAAAAAACAGTTCCAAGAATTGAAGGATGAATGTTCAGACTGAAAGGCTCATAAATCTCCCAGCATAATAATTCATGGGGGGAAAAAAAGCACCATGAAGATGTATCACTATGAAATATCAAAATACTGAGAAAAGAAAGGTCTAAAAAATTTCCAAATGGGAAAAAATGATCACTGGGAAGGCAAGGGGATTATAATGGCATTGGATTTCTCAACAGCCACTCTGGGATCTAGGTGATTAGGAGGTAATATTTTCAAAATGCAGAGAGAAAACTATTTCCAACCTAGAATTCTATCCTTGGCCAAAATGTCAATCAAGCATGAAAGGAGATTGAAGCTGGACAAAGTCTCAAAGAATTCATCTCCTGTGCACTCTTTCTCAGAAAGTTGTAGGACAAATGTACCTTAGCAAAATTAAGGAATAAGAGAAATAATGAGAAAGAAATGAAGATCTGGGAACAGGGGTTTCAAGACAAAAGAAAACAAAAGTATTCCTGGGTGACACACAGCTACAAACAGTGTTGGAGAGCCAATGAACCAAAGCAACAGAGAGCCAGAGGAAGCTGGAATGGTATTTCCAAATGGGAAAAAAAACTTAAACTTATAAGGTACATGCTGAGTTTTAAATTATTGAGAGGAAATATCTCACATTTTGAGGGAAGACAGAATAAAAGAGTGGTTAAAAAAAAAAGTGAGGCAGATATTAACTGCAGACAAAATACAAATTTCTACAGAAAATGAAGCTAGAAGCACATCACACTATGTAGCTCAGATGTCAATGGCTAGAGTAAAAAATATAAACTTGTCCATATGGATGAACTAAAAAATAAGAATATAATACATTAAGAAGAGAAAAAGCCTATGTGGGTGAGTGTAGGTTGGAAGTTGGAAATATAAAGGAACTAAAACCTTGCCTTCCCTGATTTGAAGATGATAACATCTTAATTTGATATCCAAATAGTATTTAAGATTGAAAAATCAAGAAATAGTAGTATAGACATGTTATGTTGAGTTATAGATGTAAGTTTTAGAAAAAAATAGTTAAGAGAGTTAAAAATAGGAGCTCCAGGGAGAGCAACTCAGTGGGGAATAGAGGGCCAGGACAAGGAACTACCTATTTTCAGGATAAGCCTAGGGGCATTGCTTGTCTTTTTAATTCATGTGTGTGTGCCCATGTGTGTGCGTGTATGCGTGCATGCACACACACACACACACACACACACACACACACAGCTTTGCAATGAAAAGCTACACATATTTAAACTGCAGAACCAGAGTACAGTTATTTCTCCTCAGCCCCTCAGAGAAGAGGGAAAGGAGATAGGGAATTCACAGCCACCAAGAAGCCATTCTAAGGCCCTAGATCCATACTGTCATGTTCTGCAGCTTTATTTCCAGAACCACCATGAGAAGGCTTTTTATGATCATTTTACAGATGAAGAACCTGAGGTTCAGAGTGGTTCCATGATGTGTTACAGCCATGCCAGAGCTGGGGAGGAAGGCTTCCTCCCATGTTTCTCTGAGCCCACAATCATGCCTGCTTTGCAGTAGAGCCTCTCAGGGAACAGGAAATTCAGGATAAGATTACATCCCACCACACCTGCATGAAGGTTCTTGGCACCTCTACAGCTGTTCCTTTGCCACCATATCCAGGAACTGCTCCCAGGGTCCCCATAAACTTGTCTGTGTGCTTAGCCACTCAGTCATGTCCGACTGTTTGTGAACCCATGGGCCATCGACTGCCAGCCTCCTCTGTCCATGGGATTTCCCAGGCAAGAATACTGCAGTGGGTTTCCATGTCTTCCTCTAGGGGATCTACCTGACCCAGGGATGGAGCCTGTGTCTTCTGCATCTCCTCATCGCAGGCAGATTCTTTACCACTTAGCCACCAGGGAAGGTCCATCACTTACCCAAGCATAAAACCTTCTACCTCTTCCCTCTCCAAGGACTCAGCTCTTCAAACCACATCAAGTCCTGTGAGTTCCTTGTGGTTGCACCTGCTCCTGCCATGTCCTTCCCACCAACAGGACCCTTGTTCACTCTCCTTGTCCTTCCTGCTCCAATCATGCACCCCTTAATTAATAAATAATGTGTACGATGTGCCAGGACTCATAGGGCACTGGGGATACCACAGTGAACAAACGAGGCTCCTGCCCATATCCAGTTGAGCAGGTTGAGAGACAAGTAATAAACTCATACATCAATAAGGAACCATCCCAGTTGGTAGGAAGTGCTGTGAAGAAAATGTATCCAGGCAAATGTTGACAGGTGTGACTGGGGCTGACACTTTAAATCAAGTGTCAGAGAAGGCATCTTTGACAAGGCATCAACCATGTGAAGATCTGTTGGAAGAACATTCCAGGAGGATGAACCAGCAAACGCAGATACCCTGAGGTCGGGAGAAGTATGGATGTTCAGGAAATAAAAGGAGGCCGGAGTGGACAAACTAGATGATGGAGGGGAAGGGAGGGCAGAAAGGTAAGGCCATCTCACATAAGGTTAAATGGGTCTTGTGAGCCCAGCAAGAAGTTTGGATTTTACTCAAAGTGTGGTCAAAGATGACAAAGGGCTTTAACCAGGTCAGTGGTAGTTATCATTTACATTTGTATAAGGTTACTCTGCTGTGCAGAATAGATCAGCAGGGCAAGTGTGGAAGCAGGAAACCACTGAAAGAGCTTGGATATGAGTTTCCAGAGGCTTGGGTGAGCCTGGTGGCAGTGGAGACAGTCAGCAGAGGGTGGGTCCGGGATACATTCTGCAGGAGGAACCAATAGGGTTGTTCATAGAATAGATGTTGGCATGGAAAACAGACATCAAAGTTTACTCTAATAAGAAATATGCACCCCAGCTGTGATTACACCAGTAAACCATTCAGAAATGTTCAATGACTCCCAAGTGCTCTGGAATAATGTCTAAACTCCTTAGCCCAGACCTGCCTTCCTCTCTCTTCCCAACCTTCAGTTCAGTTCAGTCGCGCAGTCGTGTCCGAGTCTTTGCGACCCCATGAATCGCAGTACGCCAGGCCTCCGATACTTGCTTTCATTTGACTGCACAATTTTCCCATTTTAATTTTAAAAAATAAATGTAGCTTAGTTGTACATTTTACCAGCAAAATAGAATATATGGATTTTAGATACATTCCAGGAGTATAACCTTGAATTCACTCTTGACTAATATGACAAAAAAAAAAGCACCCCTCATTCTGTGAATAGAGGACAGTCAAGAGGCATGCAAGCACCCATTTCTTTAAAGACTCTAAAATGTACCCTTTCATTAATGTAGACCTTCAGAGAGCCACACACCTGGACCACGTTGGGGTGTTTTGTTTGTTTTACTTTTTGGACCATGTTGTTTTTACAAACTGTTCCCGCCTTCTTCACCCTCCCCTCCCTCAATCCTGTTATTGAATCACACTTTGACTTTATGTCATTGATATATGTTGTTGTTTAGTCACTAAGTCCTGTCCAACTCTTTTGTGACTGCACGGACTGTAGCCCACCAGGCTCCTCTGTCCATAGGATTTCCCAAGCAAGAATACAGGAGTGGGTTGCCATTTCCTCCTCCAGGGGATTTTCCTGACCCAGGGATCAAACCCTGGCCTTTTGCACTGCAGGTGGATTCTTTACCATTGAACTACCAGGGAAGCCCGTCATTGATCTATACTGAGGGACATTACAAGGAAAAGTTCAATAAAAGTAGTTCCGTTGTATTTATTGTAAAATGTTTCTGACAAAGTTTGGATTTTTTTTTTGTTACATTAATTATCTCTCATTTAGATGACTCCATGAAAGAAATTCCTGTCTGCATTCTACCTCTGATAGCCTTTTTGTTTCTATTTTTTGGTCACATAGAATAACTTTTTTTTTTCCCTTTGAGTTGATCTGGAAAACTTAGAGAACAATTATTCATTGCTCTTTTCTTGTGATTGCATAGGTCTTTAAGCATTTTGCTTCCTAACCTCACACCTGGCTTCAAATTGCTTTTATTATGTACATGTTCTGCAACTTGCTTATTGTATCACTTGCTTTATATCTATTTATTCTATTTCCATTTTTGCTACTATACATATACATGTGTGTGTGTGTGTGTGTATTCTATTTTTTGGTCACATAGAATAACTTTTTTTTTTCCCTTTGAGTTGATCTGGAAAACTTAGAGAACAATTATTCATTGCTCTTTTCTTGTGATTGCATAGGTCTTTAAGCATTTTGCTTCCTAACCTCACACCTGGCTTCAAATTGCTTTTATTATGTACATGTTCTGCAACTTGCTTATTGTATCACTTGCTTTATATCTATTTATTCTATTTCCATTTTTTGCTACTATACATATACATGTGTGTGTGTGTGTGTGTGTGTGTGTATATATATATATATAGTTAAAATCTGCCTAATTGTAAGTGTGAGTTCAAATCTGTTCTCTGTCTCCCTCCCTCCCACTAAATTCATCCTCAAGAATGAAGAGTGCTGGAATGGATCAGAGCAGGTGACACATTGTGATTTTGGAATTATACTGTATATTGAGATTGATCCATGATATTGTATGCATTGATAATTCATTTCTTTTATTACTGAATGATACTCCCTTGTATGAAAATACCCCAATTTTTTTATCCATTCACATAATGGACATTTGGGTTGTCTCCTGTTTGAGGCCACTACAAATAAAAAGTTTTTATGAACATTTGTGTATAGTCTTTGTGTGAATATATGCCCTCAAATCTCGTAGGTAAGTATTAATATTGCCACTCCAGCTTTCTTTTGGGTAGTTTCTCATCATTTTACTTTTTAACTGTTTGTGCCTTGATATTTAAGTGTGTATTTTGTAGGAAGCATACAGTGGGATCTTGCTTTTTATCCAGTCTGACAATCTCTGCCTTTTAATGGGTTGTTTAGACTATTTACATTAATGCAGTTAGTGTATTCAGATTTACATTTACCATCATGCTATTTGTTTTCTATTGGTTGCATATGTTGTTTGTTCTTCTTTTTCTGCTTTCTTTTAGATTTATTTATTTATTTATTTATTTTGCACATGTCTATATAGTTTTATTTTATCTTAGTATGTGACTTTGGAAATATTGAGAAAATTTTCAATAACATCAGATGCATTCTTATCAATATAAAGATAATATAAAGACAGTTTGGAATTTTGTTGAAAACAAAACCAAATGAAACAAACATGAAATTACAAAAGAATACATATACACCCACGAATGAGAGAAAGGATTTTACTAAGACATAAATCCATGATGATCCAGATTCTATAAGACATTTGTATATCTTATGAAAAAGAAAATTATTCTTCATTACCTCTCCCTCCAATGAAGAAAATGCATGAACTAAAATGAAGGTAAAATATAAAAAGAAGAAGAAAATGAAACACAATCAGATAAATTTATTTACTCACTTATTCAGTACATAATTTTTTTTTGGATTTCCTGTTTTTTATTTCCACTCTTTTTTTAATTAAATTTTATTTTTCAGTTTATTTTGCTTTACAATACTGTATTCATTTTGCTATACATTGACATGAATCAGCCATGAGTGTACATGAACTCCCAATCCCGACC
>SJXQ01002711.1:271005-284891 GCA_006408695.1 Aepyceros melampus
AAAGCAAAAATAAACAAATGGGATCTAATTAAAATTAAAAGCTTCTGCACAACAAAGGAAACTATAAGCAAGGTGAAAAGACAGCCTTCTGAATGGGAGAAAATAATAGCAAATGAAGCAACTGACAAACAACTAATCTCAAAAATATACAAGCAGCTTATGCAGCTCAACTCCAGAAAAATAAATGACCCAATCAAAAAATGGGCCAAAGAACTAAATAGACATTTCTCCAAAGAAGACATACGAATGGCTAACAAACACATGAAAAGATGCTCAACATCACTCATTATCAGAGAAATGCAAATCAAAACCACAATGAGGTACCATTTCACACCAGTCAGAATGGCTGCGATCCAAAAGTCAACAAGCAATAAATGCTGGAGAGGGTGTGGAGAAAAGGGAACCCTCTTCCACTGTTGGTGGGAATGCAAATTAGTACAGCCACTATGGAGAACAGTGTGGAGATTCCTTAAAAAATTGCAAATAGAACTGCCTTATGATCCAGCGATCCCACTGCTGGGCATACACACTGAGGAAACCAGAATTGAAAGAGACATGTGTACCCCAATGTTCATTGCAGCACTATTTATTTGTTAATAATTCCATTTCATCCCTTTGTTGGCTTATTGGCAAGAACTCTTTGCCTTGCTCTTTTCATGGTTACTTTATTATGTATTAGTATACATTTTAAATTGGTCAAATTCTATCTTCATTTGATAGTATATCACTGTACATGAAGTATAAGAGGTTTAAACCATATATTTCCATTTGTTTCTTCCTGGCTTTGTGCTTTTGTTATTATATGTTTTACTATCACATGTCATGTGAGTCCCATGCTACATTATTTTTACCTTTGTTTAAGCATTCAATTATCTTTTAAAGAGATTTAAATATCAAAGTTATCTCATATATTTACACAAGTAGCTACCATTCTGATGTGTTTCATTCCTTTAGTATATTCAGATTTTCATTGGTATGGTTTTCTTTTTGCTTAATCAAGTTCCTTTAACATTTCTTGTAATATGAATCTTCTGGTGATTAATTCTTTCAACACATTTATGTTTGAAAATGTCTTTATTTCACCTTCATTTTTGAATGCTGCTTTTGCTAACTAGAGAATTCCAGGTTGACAATTTACTTCTTTCAGTACTTTAAAGGTGTTGATCTACTGTCCTTTTGCATTATTTCTGTTAAGAAAGCTGCTGTCATCCAACATACCTTCTTTTTCTGACTGCTTTTAAGATTTTCTCTCTAGGATTGGTTTTGAGAATTTGACTATGGCATGCCTTTGTCTGGTTTTCTTTCTTTATTTCTTTGTGTGTGTGTGTGTGTGTGTGTGTGTGTGCTTCAGGTTCATTGATCCTCTTGGATCTCTAGGATTTTAGTTTGTGCCAAATTTGAAATTTGGGGTGCTATTATTCTTCAAATACTTTTTTCCATTCCCATCTATCTTTCTTCTCCTTTAGGTATATCAGTTACATGTACACTAGGTGTATGAAGTCGTCCTATAACTCTTTGGTGATCTGTTTATTTGTAAAACTTTCTTTTCTGTATTTTAGTGTCTGTGTTACTGATAGTTCCTAATACTATGTCTTTGAGGTCACTAATCATTTATCCTACAACATCAAATCTCCCTTCCATCCCATCTAGTATATATTTTCATATCACACATTGTTGTTTTTAATCTTTATAATTTTGATTTAGGTCTTTTAAAGAGGATTTCTTCAATGTTTCTAGTTAACAAGTACAGTCTTTCCTCTAACTCTTTGAACACGTGAAATAAAGTTATATGGGTGATGGTTTAGTTGCTCAAGTCATGTCCAACTCTTGTGACTTCATGGACTGTGGCCTGCCAGGCTCCTCTGTCCATGGGATTCTTCAGGCAAGAATACTGAAGTGGTTTGCCATTTCCTTCTCTAGGGGATCTTCCCAACCCAGGAACTGAACCCTGCTCTCCTGCATTGCAGGTCGATTCTTTACCAACTGAGCTACAAGGGAAGAGTTATGTTAGAAGCTATTAATGTCATTGTCTACCACTTCAAATATCTGTGCCAGTTCTGGGTCTTTTTTCATTGATTCATTATTCTCATTATGAGTTCTGCTTTGCTGCTTCCTTGCTTGCCTGATAATCTTTAATAGACTGTCAGACATTGTGAATCTTACTTTTACTTTTTGGATGCTGGATATTTTTGTATTCCTCTAAATATTCTTGATCTTGTGAGATTAAGTTACACTGATCTTTTTGGGTCTTGCTTTTCACACCTGTTTGTGAAGAATGGAGGAGCATTTAGTCTTGGGCTAATCGGTCTTCCTTACTGAGGTAAAATTCATCTGACTCTACCCAACACTCCATGAATTATGAAAATTATCAGCCTGGCTGGTAAGAACAGATGCTGTTAACAACCCTGTGTTATTACCAAGTATTGTTCCCACTAATCATTTGGGATGATGTTTTTCCTTGACTTTGGGTTGTCTCCTCACATTCTGCGGCTAGTTTCCTTATATGCACATGCTGAGGGGTATTTTGTTGAACACTTGAGAGGGACCTTCTAGAATCTACAGAAGTTCTCTCTCTGCATCTCTCTTCTCTCCAGTGTTATGTTAACTGTCCATATTTTGTGTTCCCAGGCCTCTTAGCAATATCTCCTCAAATCGAGGAGTTTGATTCATTCCACCTGGATGTGCCTTCAATACACCACAGCCTGGAAACTGTCTCAAAAGAGTAAGCTGGGATGATAGTAGGTTCCCATCTCTCAAGGATCATATCCTTCATAGACTGATGTCCAATGACTTAAAAACCACTGTTTCATACATTTTATCTAGTATTATTTTTTCAGATAAGGAGATAAATCTAATCCATGTTACTTCATATTGGTTAGAAGAAGTTCCTAGCCATATTTTCTTTGGCTTTAGGTTTTAGATCTCTTTTGAATTGTCTCTCTGAGAATGTTTCTTTTCCAAGTATATGGGTGGTCTTCCCCAGTGGCTCAGTGGTAAAGGATCTGCCTGTAATGCAGGAGACCCGGGTTCAATCCCTGGGTCGGGAAGATCCCTTGGAGGAGGGCATGGCAACCCACTCCAGTATTCTTGCCTGGAGAATCCCATGGACAGAGGAAGCCTGTCAGGCTACAGTCCATGGGGCTGCAGAGAGTCAGACACAACTGAAGCAACCGAGCATGCACATGCACACCCTACACCTGAGAGCTGTGCTATTGTCTGCGGAGGGAAGAGGCATTTCTCTTTATATTCTTTGCCTTGGATTAATACTTCCTTAGATTTACTTGCAATCAACTGGAAAAATACTGAGGCTGAAGATTAGCAAGTGAACTAGGAGCAAGGGGCCCTGGAAGCCATCCAGTCTCTTTCAAGTGTGGACCACATACAGAAGCACAAAGAGCAGCTTGTATTTCACTCTAAAGATCAAAGTCCTCACATTGATCTGACTCTCATGACACCAACAGTTGGTTGAGAATGTAGATATTCAGAATTCTGTATATATATCTTTTCATATCCTGTGACTAATATGGTAAGTCCATCTTGGAATAAAGTGGAAAGAAAAAATCTACACTGAAGTTCCGAATTATAATTCTAATTATTTATTTATTTATTTTTGTATATGATCATGTTAAAGTTAATTGAATATAGTTTTCTCCCCCTGGTGTACATTCAGTTTTTCTCAATTCATCTTTATTAAGTTCTAGAGCTTTAACTAAAGGTCCCCTCAAAATCTGATTCTATGTAAGTACTTGAACTTGAATCCAGATGATAATTACAGTATAGTTGTTCAGAATGTGCAGATAAGGCAAGTAACCCCATACTGAGTGACTGAACTGAACTGAACTGAACTGAGAAGTCTTAGGAAGGTGGTATGGTGCAACCGAAAGACTACTACTACAAATTTTTGTATTTGAGCCTAGATCAGCCATGAAAAGATATGAGTTTTAAGAAATCATGGGCCCAATTTACAACACCTTATTTGGTAACATTCTTGGAAAAGAACAAATTTTTCATTTATTGAGCAAATGTTTTAAGAGCACCTCCCAACTACCATATACCATGTACCCAAAGGAAAAATGGTAAAGGTGAATGATGTGAGTTTCACCCCAGGTGTACTCAAAATGAGGATCCTATACTTGACACATTTCATATACCTCATGTTTCTCCTTTGCTGCTTTTTTGGTAAAGGAGATTGATAGGAAGGAGAAAAGTACCATTTTTATGATTATAACTGATTAAGATGGATCTGTCTACCTTTTGTACTTTATTGCATTTGTCCTTCTCTACTAATTAACAATCTCTTCAGAGATAAGATTTGTGTCTCAGCTAATTTTTTTTTTAATTCTCCCCTTTCCTGCCCTCCTCTATGGACCCATGGGCTTCCCAGGTGGCACAGTGGTAAAGAATTTGCCTTCCAATGCAGCAGATGCAAGATACACAGGTTTGATCCTTGGGTCTAGAAGATCCCTGGGAGGAGGATATGGCAACCCACTCCAATATCCAGTATTCTTGCCTGGAAAACTCCATGGGCAGAGGAGCCTGGCAGGCTACAGGGCATAGGGTCACAAAGAGTTGGACACAATAGAACACACACACGCTGGAACCATAGATGAGAGATTTCACAAATCAACTATTTTATACTTAAAATAAAAGTAACTATTTCAGAGTTTCCAATGACTCAAGCTCATGGAATTCTCTTATATCAAGTAAAATCAGTTATTTCCACTATGTTCAAGAGTCCTTATGTAATCCTTATCTGGTTTAGAATTGTATACTCTTGGAGCAGGAAAAAAAGGCCAGCTCCTTAAGACTGAATTCTAAACCTGTGGACATTTATACAATGGAATACTATTCACTAGTAATAACAATGAATCACTGACACATCCAACATGAATAAATCTCAAATGTATTATTTCAAAGAAAGAAGCCAGACTTAAAAGGTTATACACTGTATGATTCCATTTATATAGCATTCTGAAAAAGGCAAAACCATACGGACAGAAAATAGATCAGCAGTTGCTAGGGGCTAAGAGTGGGAGAAGAGGGATTGACTCCAAAGGGATAGGAGAGAATTTAGGGAAATGAAAATGTTTTATAATATAATGGTGGTTACTATATGCACTTGTCAAAGGGTGTAGAACTGTACACTAAAGAGATGAAATTTATTCTATGTAAATTATACCCCAATAAACTTGAGGTAGAGAAAGACTGAGTTCTAGGGCCTGGCCAGTGTCTTTTGTTCCCATCAGCATGAGTCTATGAATCTAAGAAGAACTCATACAGGAATGCAGTATTTAGGGTAATGTGTATTTTACTGAAGGCACGGGCTAGGGGATTCAGTACATCTATGACTTGAATTCTAGATGAAAACAATTCTTTTCTAAAGTTCTGACTAAAATTCTCTAATTATTAGAAAGGCAGTGGAGTGGATAAGGGCTCGACTTCTGAAACCAGACTACCTGGGTATGAATGTCAGGTAACTTTGGTGACTGCATGACCTTTGGCAATTTCCTTATTAGAAAACAACATATTAGTTTATACTCAGCTGTATCACCAGCCTGTAAAAGGATAAGTAACTCTGTGTGTGTGTGTCTGTGTGTGTGTGTCTGTGTGTGTGTGTGTGTGGTAATTAAGACAGTAAAAGAAAGCTATACAGCTTGAGGTTAAGGGGTAAATGTAATGATTCTACTGATAAAGCTGACTATGGACTGAGTACAAAATCACTGTAGATGGTGACTGCAGCCATGAAATTAAAAGGCGCTTACTCCTTGGAAGAAAAGTTATGAGCAACCTAGATAGTATATTCAAAAGCGGAGACATTACTTTGCCGACTAAGGTCCGTCTAGTCAAGGCTATGGTTTTTCCTGTGGTCATGTATGGATGTGAGAGTTGGACTGTGAAGAAAGCTGAGCGCAGAAGAATTGATGCTTTTGAAGTGTGGTGTTGGAGAAGACTCTTGAGAGTCCCTTGGACTGCAAGGAGATCCAACCAGTCCATTCTGAGGGAGATCAAGCCTGGGATTTCTTTGGAAGGAATGATGCTAAAACTGAAGCTCCAGTACTTTGGCCACCTTATTCGAAGAGTTGACTCATTGGAAAAGACCCTGATGCTGGGAGGGATTGGGGGCAGGAGGAGAAAGGGATGACCAAGGATGAGATGGCTGGATGGCAGCATGGACTCAATGGGCATGAGTCTGAGTGAACTCCGGGAGTTGGTGATGGACAGGGAGGCCTGGCGTGCTGCGATTCATGGGGTCGCAAGAGTCGGACACGACTGCGCAACTGAACTGAACTGAACTGACTCTTTTAAGCTTATTATATGTACAAATTATTTAACTCTCCTAACAACCCTGTAATAGGTACTATTACCATCCCTGTCCTACAAATGAGGAAACTGAGATGTGGCACAGAGAGATAAATTGCCAAAGGTCACACAGTGAAATGACTGGTGAGGCTGGGATTCAAACCCAGGCAGTCTGGTTCCAGAAGCCAGACCCTTATCCACTGCATTCCCCTGCCTTTCTAATAATTACAGAATATTAGTTGTAGCATTAGAAAATAATTGCTCCTATCTAGAAATCAAGTCAAATTTAATTTCCAGGATGACTTATAATAAATGAAGGTCAAAATCTTTCCAACCCAAGTCCAAAGGGGGAAACCATTCAGTGTTTATAAAGTTGCTCATTCCCAGCCATGTTGTATCAAACTACATGGAACTTCATTTTTGACAAGGGAAGTGAAAAAAACAAACAAACAAACAATATTTTGGGAAAAGAGGGAGCAATTTGTTTGGGAAGGTCAAAAAGTAGGCTATGTCACAATTTATCATGAGTGTCAGCTATCTACACAGCTGTTCCCCCCAACTTGATTTCTTACTACATGACATTTCCATAGCCGTAATTCATCCCTTTAGCCTCACATGTCCTAGCATTATAGCAGTATCTTTAAAATTGCAATCCTACAGCAAAAGCCTTGACTCTACCATGCACAAAAAAAAATCCTCAGCAATAATTTCTCTCTTTGGATTTTATATAAGTGAAAATTTGTAGAAAATAAATCCATTTGGATATTGTTATTTATTTATATGGTAACTTGCTCCAAAAAGAGATAGGGAGTATGCTTTTTCTACAAAGTCCATAAACATACAATTGAAAAAAAATCTATATTTCTACAACTTCACAGCAGATGATATACTGACCAAACATGCTACATATTAGAATTCCTATTGGACATCACATTCATCTTTAAACTGCAATCTTTTCCCATTTTTCTTTGTCAAAAACTCTGGAAATGTTATGCTAAAAATAACAGATTTTTAATGTGAGTAACAGGTTAACAAAATGAAAGTTGCTATAGAAACAGAATGCACACTTCAGAAAATGGCACTGCAAAGAGAAATGACATTTATCGGCCACAGTAAATTGGTACAAGCTTATCAATATATACTCCCATAGTCTGGTTCAGAGAGCTTGGAAGCTGCTAGTAGCAGCATTTCCCAATATTTTGCTGAGTTTTCAGAATCTATGCAGTCAAGGATGTTCAGTCAAGAGACAGGAAGAATAAAAGATGGCTGCTTCATGGATTCCTGCACTTCTCAGCATAAGCAGAACTGGTTCTATTAAGGTTCTCCTTGATGCTGTGTTTTATTTTGATGTCTTAACTATTAGTACTTGCAGGGTTGTCAGAATTATTCATGTCAAGAGTGGGGAGCTCCTGAATCTCTGAGAATTATCATTTACATGGTGTTTGGTGTGTTTGGTTTGCTCCAAGTCATAGCTGGCAGTATACTTAAGCAAAACTTTAATGATTGGATGTCTCCTGTTTGACTGCATTATTAAGGGATATTTTATTTTTGCTTTCCAACTGCAACTTTTGACTAAACATTGCCACAATTTGACTATATTCTATGAAAGAGGAACAAACAGCAATTTTTATATAGTATGCACCACCCTGCTTTTACAGTCTGCGTTTTTCATGCAGTAAATCCAGACTCTTTACAATCATTAAGAATGTGTAAGAAGCCTAGGCTCCCTAAATCCTTTCCCCAGAGTTTAACCTGGGCTATAAAGCAAGTGACCACAGAAAACATACATCCAGGCTCAGTTCTTGAAAAGCCAAAACCCCCTATTGTGAATAAGTTACTTTTGGTCAGAAAGTCATAGACGGTGTGTGTTGAATGTTTTGCTACCTTTGATCTAAATGGCTGTTGCTTCTTTCTTGCTCATCTTCAAATTACAATTTGCACTGTTTCTCAGATCATTAATAATGTAGCCTCTGGTAAATGCACTGGCTTTAAATGAGATGATATATTGCATTTACCAGGACCCAGCTGGTTTCTGCACTGAGGTTATATAAGGCTTTAACTAGGCAGGTTTCTCCCTCTCCTCATATATCTGGAAAGATTTCCTCCAAGGAATCTGAGAGAATTGTGATAAGCACTCCTCTGCAGTTCAATGAAGTCACCCTGGGACTACCTTATTCTCATCCTGTTTCCCCAACACCTGATTTCTCCTGTGTGAAAGGGCAGTGATGGTAACAAATGGGGCTGTTTGGGCTAGACAGACAGAGGATAAGCGAATTGGCTAAAACTTAATTGCTTTCCTACCCGAGACTGCAATTTCCTCCAAGATATGGGAATGGCTCTCGGGAGAAAGGGAACCAAGATAGATCATGGTGATTTTCCAATCTTATGGAATTCTGGGCTTGAAATAGTGCAGACGGCCTTTCTTTCTTCCCTTCACCCTCAAAGAGTGGTCCTGACGATAAGGAAAGGTCACATTGAGAAGCAACAATACCTAATGAAGACTGGGCCACGTGGGAGCACAGGCACTGTTTATTGAACCTCGACTATATGCTGGGCATTGTGCCTTATCTCATGCTTTAGCTCATTCCACTTTTACAGCAGCCCTGTGTAGTAAGATTTATTCTTATAATGGTTAATCAATTCTTTTTCAGACCAATTCTTTTGAATGCTGGTCCTCTTTCTCACTGAACACAGAAAGAAGTCAGAACTACTGAATTTCCTTGTTCCTTCTGCCGTGCTTTAATGCTACGTCTTCCTCAAGCAGAGATTCTACTTTTTTCTTCTTCGTAATGTTACTCTAAAAATAATAATTTAAAACCTTTCTTTTCATGGCATTTACCTTTCAATTGAATTCAGGAGTCAAAATGGCATAGCACAGAGACAGGTCACCACATTTTATCTATAAGGAGCCAGAGAGTAAATACTTTAGGTTTCATAGGCTATATGGTATGTCTCACTGACTCAACTTTTCTGTTGTAACATGCAAAAGCAGCATAGATAATACATAAAGGAATGGGCATGGCGTGTTCCAATAAAACTTAATTTTCAGAAACAAATGGCCTATTTATGAGCCTTAGTTTGCTGATCCCTGGATTGAAAAAAAAAAAGTGGCAGGAGATAAAATAGGGGGTAAAGCAAAAAGATCATGTTATTAGCTCTGTGGCAAGTTACTTTATTTCTTTGAAGCTTAATTTCTTTATCTGTAAAACAGAGGTAATAGCTTCTTCATGAAATTATTGTGAGGATTAAAAGAGAGAAACATGTACTTGTGAACTTTCTCCCTCTTTCAGTTTGGTTAACACTGTTTGATGGTTTATGATATTCCAGGCACTTGATTAAATGCTGATGATGCAACCATAAGACAAAGCCCTTGTTTCCTATACCACCTTGTAGGAATTCAAAGAGAATCTTGCCTCAGAGGATGAATGAAGGCTCCTGATAGGAGGCATTCAAGGTTCATCTTGGAGGATGAGTGGAATATTTTAGGTTGAGAAGCACAACAACTTTCCAAGTAAAGATAACAATCAATGCAAAGAGATAAAAAGCTTTGTAGAATTGCATTTTCAGGGAACTATGAAGAATAGTCCAGGATAACTAGAGAACAGGATGATGCATAGTAAGATACATCCTAATAGAGACTACCTGATATCCATTCCTCCTTACTCATAGGGCCATGATTTTGTCCAGGGCAAAAAAATGTATCTGGCTAAAACTTCTCAAGTCCCTAGTCTCCCTTGGAGCCAGAGGTGGCCATGTGACACAGTTCTAGCCAATGAGATGGGGTAGAATCTCTGGGAGCAGCTTCTTTTTTTGAAAAGATAGAATACAACCATATAGGGGAAGGCTTGCTTCTGATCTGGAATGTGGATGTAACACTTGGAGATTCAGCAACCCTTTTGTAGTCATGAGAAGCCACATATTGACAGTGACAGGGCAGCAAGACAAATAAAGCCTGTGTTCTTGTGGAACTGTTGAGACACTGCCAGCCCAATGACCTATTTTCAGACTTTGGCTGCATGAGAAACAAATATTCCCATTACTGAAACACTGGGAATTGTGTTTTCCACTGTTTGCAAATGAGCAAAATAATAAATGATATACAATGGAGCTGGAAATGGTAGGTAAGATGCTGAAAAAGTATATTAGTTTCATATGGTGAAGAGTACCAAATGTTATAGACCAGACAGCAGTTGTTGCAGTAGTCTAAGTGACAGATGATGGAGGGATGATGGTGGCCTAGGCTACTCTGGAGTGTAGCTTATCCTGTAGACAAGTAAGAAGCAGCAAAAGTTTTTAAGCAAAGGAGAAATATAAAATAATTATTCAATAGTAAACAACTGAGATCTAAGTATATGCCAGATGATGTGGGAACTACACATAAAGTAAAAATAAAACAAAGAGATAGACTAGCAAATATAATTATTACAAATTATGTCTTATGAAGAAAACAAATGGTTTTGCTAAAGAATAGAGTGTCCTACTTTAGATACAGTAGGCAGGCCTCAGGAGTGTCTACAAGAGAGCTCATGAATAAAAGATGAGAAATTGGTCATGGAAATACTGATGAAAATAGCATTCTAAGCAGAAAGGCCAGTATTTGCAAAGGCCTGAAGAAACGAGTTTAAGAAGTTCAGTGTGTCTGGAGCTTATTGGACAAATTGGGAGTTGATGGTTTGAGTTGAGGTCAGAGAGATAGGACACTGTAGGCTATGACCAGGAGTTTAAATAAACAGGAAGACATCTAAGGGGTTTGAAGCAAGTGATGTGACCCAAGTTATACACTCATTTAAAGAGTATTCTTGATATGGCATCAAAAATGGATTAAAGAGGAGCAAGAAAAAAATGTTATAGACCAGATCAGCAGTTGTTGCGATAGTCTAAGTGACATATAATGGAGGAATGATGGTGGCCTAGACTAAGGTGGTGACTGTGGGGATGAAGAAATGACTTACTGTATAGATTGGATGCTGGAACTTAGGGATAAGGAGGAATTAAGGATGACTGTCTTTGAACTGGAGCTTCCCCAGGTAGCTCAGCTGGTAAAGAATCCACCTGCAATGTAAGAGACTCAATTTGATTCCTGGGTCAGGAAGTTCCTCTGGAGAAGGGATAGGTTACCGACTCCAATATTCTCGGGCTTCCCTAGTGGCTCAGATGGTAAAGAATCTGTCTGAAATGTGGGAGACCTGGGTTCTATCCCTGGGTTGGGAAGATCCCCTGGAGAAGGGCATGGCAACCCACTCCAGTATTCTTGCCTGGAGAATCCCGTGGACAGAGGAGCCTGGTGGGCTACAGTCCATGGGGTCACAAAGAGTCAGACACAACTGAGTAATTAAGCACAACAGAGCACATCTTTGAACTGATATCAATTATTAAGATGGGGAAGATTGAGGGAAGGGAATACATTTTGGATGGGAAATGAATTGTTCTGTTTTAGATATGTTAAATTTGACCAACCTAGACAACATATTCAAAAGCAGAGACATTACTTTGCCAACAAAGGTCCATCTGGTCAAAGCTATGGTTTTTCCAGTGGTCATATATGGATGTGAGATTTGGACTGTGAAGAAAGCCGAGCACTGAAGAAGAATTGATGCTTTTCAACTGTGGTGTTGGAGAAGACTCTTGAGAGTCCCTTGAACTGCAAGGAGATCCAACCAGTCCATCCTAAAGGAGACCAGTCCTGGGTGTTCATTGGAAGGACTGATGCTAAAGCTGAAACTCAAATATTTTGGCCACCTGATGCAAAGAGCTGACTCATTAGAAAAGACTCTAATGCTGGGAAAGGTTGATGCAGGAGGAGAAGGGGACGACAGAGGACAAGATGTTTGGATGCCATCACCAACTCAATGGACATGAGTTTGAGCAAGCTCCAGGAGATAGTGAAGGGCAGGGAAGCCTGGCATGCTGCAATCCATGAGGTCGCAAAGAGTTGGACATGACTGAGTGACTGAACGACAAGTTTGAGATACCTATAAGACATCCAAGTGAAAACATCAAGTAGGCTCTGTGGGATGTGTGAGTCTGAGATTCAAAGAGTTCCTCTGGCTGGACTCATTAGCAAACTTACGATATTTTAATCCAAGAGATAGATGAGTTTACCTTGGAATACTATGTACAGAAAGAAGATAATGAAGTCTGTTTGGTAAAGGTATGTGGGGAATGGATAGAGAGAAGAGAAGAGCGCTTAGGGGCACGGGAATCAGCTCAGAAACTGCTGGATTAGTTTTCATTAAGAAGTAATGGAGGTCTGACCTAGAGTAGGAACTATGGGACTGGAAAAAAAGGAATGGACTTTTACAGAAAGAATTCACACAACTTAGATCCTGATTGGACTGCAAGGATGAAAAAGAAGCCAAAGATAGCTCTGAAATTCCTCTCTGCCTGATTGTACCCTGATGTTCACAATCAGTATGTGATACACAGAAGGAAAAAGAGTTACAGGGTGAGATAAGACATTTGACTTGGGTGCTACCAGGGCAAACATCAGATAGGTTTAAGGCCTGGGACTGCCAGATGATGCTTTTAAAAAATTACCTTTTTTTTTTCAGATTTTATTTTATTTTTTATTTTTATTTTTTACTTTACAATATTGTATTGATTTTGTCATACTCTTTATCTAAGTAAGTAAGTGAGTGTTAGTCACTCAGTCGTGCTCGACTTTTTGCTACCCCATGGACTGTAGCCCACCAGACTCCTCTGTCCTTAAGATTTTCCAGGCAAGGATACTGGAGTGGGTCACCATTTCCTTCTCCAGGGGATCTTCCCAACCCAGGGATTGAACCTGGGTCTCCCACACTGCAGGCAGATTCTTTACTGACTGAGTTACAAGGGAAGCTCTTTCTTCATCTAAACCAGTAGCAAATGCTCAGAAATGATCTATAATTGTTTTGAAGCTGTTGGAATGGTAGATAGTGTCCAGAATAATCACACAGGTCATGGAGGACTTTTTGAAATCCTCCATAAGACTGGCAAGGGTAGATAGTGTCCAGAATAATCACACAGGTCATGGAGGACTTTTTGAAATCCTCCATAAGACTGGCAAGGGGAATGTCTTGTGCGTAGTGTAATCCTTGGCCCATGTTGGTTGTGCCATCCAACCCTGAACGTCCTGTAGGGAACTCTGGGAAACTAAAAAGCCTTACCTTTACCCAGGGGTGTGTTGTGGATCTTCTTCATTCAGCCATCTCCATAGAAGCGTCACATTTCCAGGTGTGTCCACTGTTGTCTTTCTGCGGATCATATCACTGAGTAACTGTTAAGTGGAATTGCTGCAAAGTCCTTTTGTCCAAATAGCTGAGCTGATAAGAAGAATTAGAGAAACCATAAAGGTGTTAACACAAGAATTCTACAAAATCAAGTGGGCCATTATTTTTGCAAAAAAAAAAAAATGTGGCTAAGAATAAAGGAAGAAGGGTTTGTCAAGTATGTCAATTGTCTTCATTATTCCACACAGTTTGGCATCCTGGATTGAATATTGGAAGTGGTCACAGTTATAATTTCTTGGCTGCTTCAAGCTGAAGGGTAGTAAGAGATACCTGAAGAAAGAGATAGCAGAAAATGAAACTGCAATATCCTGTCCAGGT